>JANHGB010016644.1:20166-36344 GCA_026283785.1 Coracopsis vasa
GAGGGGGCCCCGGGGGGAGCGGGACCGCGGCGGGGTCCCCAGCGGGGCGCGCCGGAAACCGGCCCTTGCGCGGGGTGCTCGTGGGCGCAGCGCCGGGGGATGCGCCGCTTGTCTGAGGCCGAGACTGCCGCTTCTTTAACTGAGCAGCCCTGCTTTGTGGCCACTCTCCCTGGCGCGGTTTGTGGTTCAGCATCCTCGGGTTTCTCGTAACTGGTACGAGCAACGCCAGAAGGGTGTGTGCCAACTTCTAATCCTCTCTTCCTACCAGCTGGTTATTTCAGTGGCTTAGTTGATAGGCATCCTTCTGACAAGTGAGCCTCACAGCTAGTTAGAGCAGGTTTCGGCGAAGAACAACGTGTTTCCTGAAGCATGAGTTCTCCCCTCCACGCACTGAAAATGAAACCGGCTTAATTGTACCGGTCATGCGGTCTTTTTTTAGCCCTAAAAGATCATGTGCCTTGCATTCCCACTGGGAAGAGCGTGGGCTGTTGGAGGTGGTGGCCGTGTCAAGGATTTTCAAGTAGTGACCTGACAGACGGAGCTGATGCAAGAGAGGCAGCATGCATAGATGCTGCCAAGTGTCCTAGCGAGTGAAATCAGATGCAGCATCTGTGCTCACCTGTCTCTGAGCAGGCTGCTGCTGCTCTCCAACCAGCTCTTGACTTCCTTCAAGAGATCATTGAGGAGTTCTGCTTTACTTTACTAAGGGAGGGCAAGACTTACATTGATGAAAAGGCTGGACATGTCAAACCTCCTCCCACCAGCTGAAAAACGTTTAAGTTTCAGTATGCTGCTGGCATTTTACACAGAAGCTTCTTGGCTATACTTACAGGTATATGCTGTGTTTTCAGGTGCCCCTAAAACTAAATGTCAGCAGGTAGGTGCCTAGACACACCTAACACCCCCTCAGGTCCCCAGTCCAGAAGCTAGTTGGAGTGGCACCTAAGCACCACAAGGCCATTACTCAGTAGGCACACATCCCAAGGGATGCCAGAAGCATCAGTTAGCTAATGTATCTGGGAAAAGGAATGGATTTTGACTGGCTCTGAGTTACTGCAGGGCTATGCATTTGCCAGCACTGGTATAAAGGGAAAAGGGGGGAGGGAAGCTGTCCAATTTTGATGAAAATCTATTCAATTTTCGTCTTCCTTCACTTGAAAGGCAGTGAAGCATCCCAGGGCTTCAAGAGGCTGTCTGTTTAGGTTTAGAAGCACAAGTAGTTGTGTTTCCTGCTACAGAATTTCAAGCCCCTGCCTGAAATACACAAGGGGGTTTGCCTCAGAGCTTCCTAGACTGGTTTATTGGGTATTTTTCTAATACATACCCTTCCTTCTCAGAAGACGGTGTCTAGTTGATCCTTATTATTGCAGGGAAGATGCTCTACAGGGTTGTTCTGCTTTAGTTTTTATGGCTGTCATCTGTGTGTTTATCAAAGTTGTAAAAAAAAAAGTCTGTATCTCCTATGACGTGTGGTGACTTTCCTCTCTCTGAATTTATACTGAAATAATTTCCTACGTCTACTAACTCAGCTTCCTAAACGCCTTTTTAAAGCAAATAAATTGAAATGACGTGCCTCATTCTTTTATAAATTAACTCTTTTTATTTTCTTTTGCCTAACAAGAGTCAATCATTAAAGTATGTGCAAACAATTTTGTAGTTATGATCCAATAATGCTGACTTGCTGCATCCTGGTAAGTTTCAGCCTGCTTTTCATGCACAGACCTAGCAGCAGAGCAACCAGAGTACTTTTAGAACATTTGGCAGTCTTTAGCGTTCAGATAGAAGCTGGTGAAAGGAAATGCAGCATGCTTCAAAGGAAAGTACAATAGATGCTCATTTCTTTTATTAATTAATGGAGAGAAAATGCCTGTTTACAACCATACCTAGAATTACAAGTGTTTTATTTCAAGCAAGGTGGAAAGTAAGTGGCTTTTTTGAGCTGAATGAAACCAGCATCTAATAGCAGCAACTGCTCAAAGTGAAGGAATCAAGCTAGGTTTCTACCTAACTGATTTCTGTCTAGGCTTACAGGCTTTTTCATGGCCTTTCCAGTTACTGGGAGAAGATGGTTTCACTCTTAAAATCTAACAGTTTTGAGAGGCCTAATGTGTTCTGCAAGGAATATGTTCCTGTGCAGAACTGCCCCCATATGCAAGACTGATACAATCACATTCCCTGGGCTCACTGTGTATGCATGGAGTGATTATTTATCACCATGATACCTGGTTGTAAACCTCCCACAGACGTTCTGCAGTTGACCTATGCACGTGTGGCCTCTCTGGCATGTCTTGGACCTGTTGGACTTTCTGCACACCTACAGGTTACTGTGCAGGAGTAATATTCAGAGGACGGGTAGTCTGTTTCTGTTTGTGTGAGTTGAGTGACAACCAGGCTCAGTTGCAGACACTCTCACTATTTGTGTTTTTGCTGCTGAATAATGCATTTCAATGCATTTTTTAAATTTCTTTCTTCTGCTTCCTACGACTTGTTTCCTCCTACAACAGCCTCTTTTGGCTTATTGATAGCTCATTTCAGAAAGACGATCTTACTGCACTCATTAGTGAGGTTACTGTGATACTAATCTTTGCATCAAGTTTGTGCTCACGTTCTCCTGGCTTGGTACCTTCAGGAAGATTTAACCTGAAATACTGAGAGAAAGAACACCCAACAAATACAAGTATAACTAAGCTAAATGCCATAGGAAGGTTACTTATCTTGGAATAGAGTCTGCCTGGGTAACTTAGTTAATTATATGTCTTTTCTAGGCATACTAGACTACCAAAGGACTAACTGCTGTAGTCCAACCTTTTTTTGTTTGAAACCTATCCACATTTCTGAAAGCTCCAACTACTGCAACTGCAGAAATCAGTATTTTGGAGAACACTTTCAGCTGCTTTGCCTTTGCAAAATACAGTTGTTACCTTTGGGATCTGGCACTGCAGATGTATGTACCATGTGTGTTGATAATCCTATAGGTAAAAACTGGTTTAGTGAAGTTCTTTGTATTCTTTAGCATGGAGAGTTTTTTAGGATTCAGGATGATGACTTCAGTGTGCATTATGCTCCTTCTCCCCAGTGCCTGTGGTTTCTCAGGTGCAGAGCCCCGCTGGCACAGCTGCATCAGACTTTATTCAGCTCCCTCTTCTCTACTGCAGCACAGGTTATAGGATGTCTCCATTGGCAAGTAACTATAACTGTTACCTACAGAATCAGGGTGAAAGGCAGTCTCCTTGACTGGAGATAAGACAGAACCACCCTTGTTCTCCTCACTCACAGTGGCTTGTTTGCTGTTCTGCCTTTATCCATCTGCTTTGTGGTGCTGGGGTTGGCCAGCTAAAGAAGGAGAGGACAGAAGTTGATGGGAGCTATTTGGACAAATTGCACAGCCTGCATCTTTTCTGCAGGGGTGAAGTTGCTTCAAATACTTGGTTAACAAGCTTGGCTCACAAAAAATGTTTTCTGTGCATAATAAAGTAGAAGTATTCTTAAAACAGTTGCACTTGAATTTCGCCATGTTTGCTTCTTGAAGCTGTAAAGTAGAAACACATGGATGCGTTTAGGGGACTGCATAGGTTGCAAGCGGGCAACATTCTGCAGAATGTCTTAACAAAAAGGTTTAAGTTCAGTGGAAGCAATTACAGAAAAGTTCTGACAGATTTGTGATTAAGAGATGAGGAACTGCTATTTATAGAGGAGGGATTTAAGAATATTAACGTACATCAGCTCTCTGGTTCCTGAAGCAAATACAAAAAGTAAACAATCTAATCCATTGTCAATATTCAGAGCAAGATGAGCATTGGCTAAACAAGAATAGTCAGAAAATACCCAGAAAACACTTGAAACTGGACTGAATTTCAGAGCCAAAATGACTCTGTGCCCAAGAACAGCAGAAGTGGCTGTTTTTGACTAAGCTAGGAACATCCTTAGTAGGAAAAGCAGGGATTATAGCTGAATGGACGAAACAACCAAAGCTTGAAAGCGTGTTAAGTGTATTTTGTAAAACAAAGTATTCCGGCAGGAATCCAAGCAAATCCACTCAAATGCTGTTGCCATCCTGTGAGAAAGTTGGCTATGAAGAGGTTTGCTACTTCATTTAAGGCGAGCCAGGAGGGAGATTAGGGAGTTCTTAAGGATTTTTCTGTCAGTTTGGAAAGTAAATGGGTAAATGGAAAAAGACAGAAATACTACTGAAAATACTGTGTGGTTTGGAGTATTTACTGTTTGAAGGTGAAGCAAAAAAAAAAAAACAAAAAGGAAGATGCTAACTTGGATGAGAATCGTGTTCAAAACAAACAGAAGAACTAGGAAGTAGGGCAGGATTACCTGGCTTCAAATTAGGAACAACTAGAACTAGCAGAAGTAGGATAATGTGGTTTGGGAGTTTGTTTGCCATCTGAACAGGTGGTGTAAAACACATTCACTGCAATTAAACTGAACTGGACAGTAACGCCAGTAGAATCTTGAAGTCAAGAAGGAAGTGCCTCTGATGGAAGTTCCTTGAATGAAAAACATCCCAAAAAGTCAGATTTAAGAAAACCAGGGTGGCTTCTGACTGTGGACACCAGGACTGTCACTGTCATTCCTGAAACAGGGTATTGGGAGATGGGGTGCAAGTTAGATCCACAAGTGCAGTCACTTCTATGATGCTGAGGATTGTAACATCAAAAATGTAGGTGCCTTTCTGGCCAAGAACAGCATGCGGATTCCTTTTAAATGCCTGGGTGTAACCAGGACACTTGCAGATCCAGCAAATACTGAAGGTCCTTAGGCTAGTTTAAGGGGCAGAAGACTTATGAAATTAGGCCTAAAATTAGGGCCCTTACCACAGAGAAAGACACCATCATGACCAGAGAAAGGGTGAACAGACCTTAAGACGCATCCACGTATTTTACTTTTTCTATTCAGCAGCTTATGCACATTCTCTACCTCTTGTCAACTGAGATGTTCAGTCATAAACCCTCTAGTGGAAAGTACCTATTCAAGAGAGAGTGATTAGAGCACTTAAGACTCTGGGAAGCTGATGTTTCTCTATCTCTACATACAGATAGAGAATCTGTATCAATGCTCAATACTTACTGTGGGATTTGATTTAGCTTTTTCTTTTATTTATTTTTTTTCTCTCTGGAGATGCTATTGCCATTGATAGACATACCATACAGCCTTCCAATGTAGTCATACTACTACTTTGCTGTTTGTGAAAATACTGCTGTAGGCTAAGAAGTTTTAAGTATCACAACTTGATAGTACAAAGTAATGCTCAGTGTTTTGTAAGTCTTCTACCTCTTTTTTTGCCACAGGTAGAGAATAGCTGTGGCAAATATAAAAGAAAGTGGTAGCTTTTTGCTACAGTTGCAAAAATTGGCTTCCTGCCCTTACTAATGATAAGTATTTGCACACAAACAATTAAAACCAGGTAGAACATAAATATTTTAAATGGAGGAGATTTGTAACATTATTTCTCTTAAGTAAAATATGGATTTATTCAAGTCAAGAAAAGAATAACTGTACAGAGATTTATTGGTTCTATCTGATTTTTGTGTTCTGAAACTGGCAATAGACTATTTAATTTGGAAGGATGGGCAAAAGCTGTGTAACTTGACTTCTTCCCCCCTTACTGTGCCACTTGCTTCCTTGCATCCGTGTGCCATTATTTACTTCCTTTATTCTTTATTTTCAAGGGCTTGCTCCTGAGGCAAATAAATTAGTAAGCACCTTGAAAACAATGCCAATGCTGCACGATGAGGCATATGCCCAGGAAACAAAACTGAAGAGCTTCCATGAATTTCCAGAAAACACACTGGTGCTCCCGTAAGTATGTTTTCCTTGGGGAGTGGAAGGGTTAGGAAGTATCTTGTTAATCTTCAGGTAATTACATCACCAAACTAAATGTGAGGAATCCATTATGAGATTAGCAAAATGCTTATATTGACCTAAAAGGAAAAAGCCTATCGTGCCTGTTTTGACATATTTGCAATGAAATGTCTTACAACTGTTTGAAAAATAGCTTCTAAATTAGGCAACAAGTAACCATTTTGGTAGCTTAGTCCTGCATTTTTTTCCTTGTATTGGAGATTAATTTGCTACTGTGCAAACATACAAACATTCTATAGAAACTAAGAAAATGGTATATACAGCTCTGTGTGAATTACCTTCAGCATATGACTGAAAAAGTAGCATCTAATTAATGCGTCTGTGAATAGGCCTCATGCTCTAATTCTGCAGGCCTTCTGGTTTTTAAAAAAACCTAAAAGCTGATTGTCTTTCACAAATTTATGCAACATTATGGTAATAAGTGGTGGGCTTACGATTAATCTGCATCGCTTCTTAACTGTTGGACAATGATTAATAAGCTTATAAGTTTTATTTAGAGGGCATTATGCTAATTTGAGATACTCCCCAGCTGTGCTGAATGACTGTACCCCTGTAAACATGTTAACTTTGCACAAAGGATGATTTTACACAGTCGTTCAAATATTAATGGATCTATAGCTGTTTTGCTATAAAAGTAAAAATGGATATTCTTTCATCTTTAAGGAGAAAATCAGGACATACAAAGAAATTGTAAGGTTTATTAATTTCTTTCTATTTTGTATTGAAGTCTCTGTGTAAACCTTTTAAAAGTAGCCACTTAAAAGGTAGATGGCAAGAAAAAGGGTAAACGGAAAGGAAATAAACTGCTGACTGGTGGAGTAGTATTGATATGAACATGCAGTTTGTGTTAGATATGATGGTAATTCTAAGAAAAATGGATCTCTTACAATACTGTGTTTGTAACTGAATAACTTTTAAATACTTTAAGAGATTTGAAATATAACAAAACTACAGTAATGTACCCATTTGAATCCTAAATATAGTTCTCCTGGCACATCTTTTCCGTAAAGGGCAGAAAAGCTTAAAACAATCATTCCCATCAAAACCTGAGGTTTTAAAACCAATCTTGTCTTGTTTTTTTGGCACTGCTGAGTGCCGTTTCTGGAGGTTAGTCACGGCAATATGCCATTTTCTCTTTTGTGCTAGCCCAGTGATATTTTAACTAGGAGGCTGAGAAATATTGTGAGTTTCTGAGGGAAGAAAATAGGAGTATTTTGTGAACTTTGTATATTTGTGCGATGACCTCGATCTAAGAGGAACAGTATGATGTCTTTTTAGAGAGAGGCATCAAAAGTCGTAGACTGCATTGGTCTCTGGTGTCAGTATGTTGTGTTTTATTTAAACGTCACATCCTCAGGGGAGCTTTCTTTTCACAGATTTTCAACTGACTTCCAAAGTTACTCTTAGCATGTGTGAATGTGATGTCCAGCAAGGCAATTTTTCATATGAAGTCTAACTTCTTAGGTACAGTATGTCAGCTGGTATGAAAAAAACCCTACACATTGTTTAAATGCTCTCTATGCTGTACACAACTGTCTTGCAGGCCTCATAAAAGGAGTGGGTCTGCAGATTTTATTAGCTGATGAACTGAAAACTGACTCTTGGTTTTGCATATTTTATGTAGCTATAAATACATACATAATAGCAAGTGGGGACAAAACACTATTGAGAATGCTGAGGGAAGGTAATCAACTTTTCTGTGCACTAATCACCTGATTTCTTTTACACATCCATGCAATATTCTGGTCTTTTCTGAAGTCTCTGACTGTCTTCTGGTATAAGTGTTGAAGTATCTATCACAGTTACAGCTGGCAGGGAACTTTCCATCATTCAGGCAGTGGAAAAGCATTAAGAATGCTCTGAAAGTGATCCTGTTAACCATGCTCCCGATGGCTCTGCCTGGAAGAGTGAGTAGGAAGGGCAGAGCTGGCCTGCTAGCAGTTCTTTGTTAGCTGTTCATTGGCCACTGCATTGCTAGTTAAGAACACATTCCAAGTAACATAAGAATGGGTGAAAATGGTTGATATTTTATCCTCTTCCAAGTTCCAGAAAGGTAGCAGAAAATAGTAGGGGTTTTTATTACACCAAATCTTAACTGCCAAGTTGACTTCTGTGTAGTTGACTTTATTCTGAGAGGTTGTAAAGTAAATGTGGAGAATTGAACGTGTTTTGTGGGGTATAAAACACATGTTTTGTATGCAGTCCATTTGGCTGGCAAATCAAAGGTCTTTGAAGAGTCAGATTTCTTGTGATAGCCAGGTGAAGAAAGGGAGACCCATGGTCCCTGGAGGCAGGCAGTGTGCTTAGACCTGTGACAATACCACTGTGATTCCATAGCCATCACCACCTTTGATATGTCTCCTCCAAACGGGATCATGTACTTTTTTAAGTTGAGTGTCTAGACACTCTTAATCTTTGGTCTCCATCTGCTGGGCAGCACACTGTAGGAAGTTTGAAAGTGTTACATTCCTGAGCCCCACAGGTACTTTATCCTATTGCTTGACTATTTGGTTTTGTTTTGGTTGGGGTTTTGTTTTGTTTTGTTTTCCCTTGCATAGTTCCTTTGTCTTGTTTTTATTCTACTTAGAGCAGTATTTTCCCAGCTGTCAAGGCTGCAACTTGTGGCCAATGATTGGTAGCCAGTGAGTTGTTTATATTCCTGAGGCCTTTGTTTTACACCCATGCCAGTATTTTAATATCTTTGCTATTATCACATGCTTAAACTCCACATCATAACAAGAGACAGATAGTACCATAATAGCAAACTCGAGTAACATGGTGACAACAGGCCTAGTAGGCTGGGACTGGGGTTTTACAGAGTTAGCCTATTACTAGTAAAGGCAACAGTCTACTTGAAGATCTTAACTAGCCAAGAGAGCTTTTTCTGAAATCTGAGGCCAGAGAAACTGAGAAGAGTGGATCTTCTAAAGGCCACAATAATGAATTCCAGTCATAACACTCTTAAGAAAAGATACCCTTTGTGTCAGGGAAGGTTATCTATTTATATTTATCAAAGGATCAGAAAGTTGCTGCAACTCTTCTGTTGACCCCCTATAAACCTTGGGAGCTTTATAGATTCCTCTCAGTAGCTTATGAAGCATTTTTAAACCTTAGGGCTTTGTATCAGCTTTTGTTAGAACTCAGTTCCGAACTTAAACAATTAAGTCTGGGTTCTTCTTTTCTGTCTTTAGTTTTGCCAGCCCCTCTCCACCTCCCAGATTATATTTATTATTAAATTAAGTTTAAGGATTTGTGCTTTAAACCACATCAAACTATGAATTTATAAGCTTGGAACTTAATGTTCCAAATTTAAGACCATTTTTTTTGCCATAGACTTGGGGGATGGGGAAGAAAAGAGTGAAAACTACTGATCCAAAGAAAAAATGAGAAGCGATGAGCTGATATTAGCTCTAATAATTACTTTTTTTCTAATACTCTTTCTTCGTAGTGTCTCTAAGCAAAACAAAAGGATTTTTTACACGATCCTGGAGCTCTCACCGCTGCTTGATTCTTCCAACATGACTCCAGAGGACTGGGCGAAAATTGCAAAGAAACTTGAGGTACTATAGTGAGGGATAATAATTCATTTATTGCTTAAACAGAACCATCAGTTTATCAAGTGTACTTAGCAAGATAAAACAATTCACCGGTGCTATGCATATGATATATATCTGTTTATTTAAAATGCAAATGTTACGTGCCTTGCTTAGTTACTTGCAAAATAACAAGTACTGTGCTTACCAAGGCCTGCCAATTTTTTTTCTTTTGAAAATGTGGCAAACTCTCTAAAGTTGCATAGTTCATGAATAAAGGTATATAGTACTGAATTATGGCTCAGTAAGCCAGGTCATAATTCTGTACAAGAAAATAAATAGGAAAATTGCAGCTATGATTGAATGAGAGATGTATTATGTAGGTTGATATGTTCTAAAACGTTGACTTAGATTCACTGTCCAAAAACATTGAAAAAAATCCTTAGCTGTAGGTGACTTAACTGAAGGTGGTTTAGTTACACATCATTTCAGTATTCAAATAGCTTACTAGTTGGCTATTGATGGTGTAGGGAATAATTTCATGTCTTTATGCCTTTCTTATACTGGACACAAATGGACTTGACTAGCTTTGGCTTTGCAGCCAGTAGGAAAAATGCTGTCGTGGTTAGGTTTCCCACACTGGTTTAAAGCCCTAGATATTTCTGCATGTATAGATAAATTCATTACATCCTTCTGTAGCATCAAAACCACAGCATTTCTGTCCCTGTGTCTGAACTTAGCTATGTGCTTTTAAGAAAGTAGAAATGTGAAACATTTTAAATACTTCACACCAGGAATTCATACGTAGCTATTAGAAATAAATAACTGTGCGCCTACTAAGATACTGCTCTTCCATTGCTGCTCACTCTGTGATAGTGGGCTTTATAGTGTAAATTTCCTTCTTCAACCAAGCCATGGCAATGCCATGCAAACAGTGTAACAACACAGAGAATGATGCTGAAGATTCAGGGAAGAGTCCTTCACCCTTAGGTCCTCTAGTCCTGAAACCACCAAACTAGGGATGATGCTTCTCCTATTGAATTCATCTTGCCAGGCCAGGAAGAGACGGAGCTGGTGTATAGGTGGAAAGCCTCTAGGATAGAGCAAGGGTGCAGCTAGGAAAAGCCCAGGGCCAAGAGTAGGAGGTGTCAATCCCATGCTGAACAGGAAAAAATTTACCTTTATTCCTTAATGACATATTAGTTTTATTACAGGAAAAGTGTTTCTTTCTTGTACATGGAATGAAGCTTCTCTGTATGTAGAAATACCCAGTTTGTGTCATCCAAGTGAAATGTGCTGAGAAAAGAAAAAAACCCAAAACTTCTTCAACTGTCCACCTTATACAGACACTTCTACTTCATGTTCATCTTAGACACATACCTAGCAAAGCCTTGTGCTTTTGACTGTCCAGCTGACATTCTGAGGTGTTTCTGTAGGATATCTCCTTAATAGTCAGCCTAATCTTTTATATTATGAAACTTAAACCAGGCTATGTTCTTTCACGTCTAATAAGGTTCATAAGGCTGAAAATATTTGTGAGCATACTGGTTGAGTTAAAGAGGACAAGTTGCTATTTCTGTGATCTTAGGCCTTCTTGAAACTTACCTTATTACTGCATTGTTGAATAACTATAGCATGCTTTTTCCAACATTCTGTAGTTTGCACTACAGAAAGATCTTGCAACACTGGCTGTTGTTCAGCTGGCTAGCTTGTTAGAGATAAGCAGAAATCCCCTGAAACTTCCAGTAGGTAACAACATGTGGGCATGAGTAATAGTGAAGAAATAGCAAAAGGACGAGTAGAAATCTGCAGGTAAGTTTGGAGGTGACCTTATTATCAGGAGATGCCTGAGATTCAGGAGATGCCTGTGTGCCTACTATAGGATAAGAAGTATAATTAAAAAGAAATCATGTTTAATTCTATGGCACACCCATTTTTGCCCACGCTGGCACTTCATAGATCTGCTTGAACTTCTGTGTAATCCTTTCCATGTTACCAAATTACATCAGAGACATCAGTTTCTCTCACTACAGTGTTTACCACGTGCATCACTCATGGTAAACATCAACTCGAAATTGAAGAACCAATTCCTTTTTCCTCCAAAAGCCAGCAGATGACTTTATAGTGACAGGATGAGCTTTGTGATTTATGGCTTAGCATTAAAAAAAAACTCCTGTGTGCAACTGTATGGAGATTAAAGTTGTTATAAAATTACTTTGTGCATCTGTACATGCCTGATAGTCTAAGGTTTCTCAAAAACCAGCAAGTGTGTGTACATTAACGAACAACAAGAAGCCTCTTCATCTCTTTTTGCTGAAGTCATGTACTGCTGCAGAAAGGATGACTTTTTAACAGAAGAGGGCACTCTTACACTGGCAATTTGCCTGTCTGCCCCTCGGATTAAATGGATTTTTTTCTATACGCTATGATAGCCTTGGTTTGCCTAATCTGTTCCTGTAAATGGTGTAATCCCTAAAGTAAAATCGGCAACAAGGAATCAGACTATATGACTAATTTGCATATGTTAACATTCCTGTTTAAAGCCATTGCTAAGCTTTTCTTAATTAGCAGTCTTCTGGTTTTAAAATGCTGCATTAATATGTATACATAGAAGAGCCCCTTTGACTGTTCCGTAATTAGAATTGCTGGCTGTAGTGCTTAGTGTCCTATTAACCCTTAATTGCATTTAAACTGAAAACAGGACAACTTTAGGAGGAATTATGTGTGTAGCACCCTTTAAAGTATTATGCTGTTGCTTGTATCAGTGGAAGTAATGCAGTATGTACTTCACTTGCTGATGCCAGAGCATTGCTCTAACAATGTGAAAACTTCTCGATCTCCAGGAGCACTACGAAAAGTATGACGGTTTTGTGATCCTTCACGGTACTGACACCATGGCCTATACAGCTTCAGCCTTATCCTTCATGTGTGAGAATCTGGGTAAAACTGTTGTTCTGACAGGATCTCAGGTAACGGGCTTCATTTGAAGGTGAAGTTAGAAGCCTCATTTTGGGGTTTTATATGCAAAACTAGGTAGTATCCTGACTATCACTGTACAGTTCAGTAGTGCAGGGCAGGCCTCTGGCCAGGGTGAATGGTCACAGTGCTGACAGAAATTAGTGAGAATTGACAGGCTCACCAGCTGAGGATCTACCCCATAATTTTATCATTAATGACTTTACAACTCTGTACCAAATCAGACCAGTAGTTCATTATGGCTGGGGCCAGATGCTTCAGAGAAATATATAAGAGGCTGTCACTGGCCATTGTGTATTAATCGGTTTATATGAAAAGCATCTTTCCAGCCTCAGGTGGCTGCTGGTTGTTAGCTGTCTTTTTTTCTTTTAAAACCCTGAGGTTTATTACTTCTTACTTCATCAGTTGTTATCTTGTTGCATTCTTTATGATTTTTTTAATAATCCCTAACCATTAGATGCATTTTTGATCATTTCTGTTCCATCGAACATGGTCTGTTTCCTTTTGTCTAAAGACCATATTTATTAATTTTCATTCTCTTAGCTGGAGATCAGCTCTTTGCATATTGTCTGAGGGGGAGGAGTTGTCTTACTAGTATAGCTTGCTTGAGTGTAAAATACAGCTCTAATCACAAAGGAGAGATGAAACATCGCTCTGTAAAATTCCCCTCCCCATCTCATAACTTCCCTTTCACATGTGGTCTATTTGAAGTCAAAATACAAAAGTCTAGGAAGGAGTAGGCTCCCACTTACTGTCTTGACACAAGGCAGTCTAGTTGTGTTATATCATATTCAAGGTTTTACTTTCTTTTTGGCTTTACTGTTTGGAGATCTGCCTGACATATGATCTAGCAATGGGGCATGTAATTTTTTTTCATTGCTGAAAGGAGCTCTGACTCTCTGTTAATAAGAAGACAATCTGAAAAGATGTGGAGGTCGTCACTCAGCAGACCAAATTTCTGTTTTCAGTCTTGTCCTTTTCTGTCAGTAATAACCTGCTGGCTCAGTTTTTCAATATTATGTGGAAAGATGGTGCAAAAGAGCTGTTGTGAAGCCTGTAGTGGCAGTTCTGTATGATCCGGAGCTTTGCTTTTTCTCAGTACAATCATTTCTCCCATGCTCAGTCACCTTAACTATGCCTGCTTACTATTTTTTATATTTTTCCTGAATCAGTCTTTTAATCTGCTTAATCACAGTAGAATCATCTCTATATTAGCTTTTAAGCACTTAAATTATAAAATTCTCTTAAGCACAGAGGAAAATCCTACCATCTGCTGCAGTCTAAAATAGTTTGGATTAAGAAGGAAACTTTGTCATAAATCATTGTTACATAAATTATTCATGTATTTGTATTGCATAAGTTGGACTCTTTTTTTCTGCTGTGTAGGCTTTACATAAGGGACAGGGTGTAATTTCTGTCTCTGCTCTTCAGGTGCCCATATACGAGCTGCAGAATGATGGCCGAGCCAACCTTCTGGGGGCACTGCTGTTCGCTGGGCAGTTCGTGATTCCTGAGGTCTGTTTGCCTGTGAAGACGGTCTCAGAAGCTGTTTTTCTCCCTCTAGCCAGGACACATACTTACATACTCAAAATACCCGGTAGGCAGTAAGGAATTGCACTTAAACAGGAAGATAAATGGATTCTTCTGAGGTTGCAGGCATTTCCATGGCAAAGCACATGTTGTTTTCTCGAGTTGTATCCCATTTTGCCCATATGCAGTCTATGAAGACTGTCAAGTCTGAAATGTAGCTTGTAGCAGACTTGAAATCAGAGGTTCTCTTGCAAATATGTGGGATCTGAAGCACTTGTAAGTCAGTTTTTAGATTGAAAGTTACTTTGAAGCTCTAAAGTTGCTCTAGAACTGGTAGAAGTGTCTTTTAGCTCTAGTTCCTGAAGTGTCGAGGATGATATAACTACTGTATGTGGAAGTACCTTCATGGTCCCAGCACCCTGCCTTTAAAGATGTTGGTGCTGCATAGTCCAAAATCAGACAGAAAACTAGTCAGGTTACACCTCATTTCGTTTTTGCCATGCTCTCAAACCAGTTCTTACAAGACAATAGCAACAGCTGGTTGGCCAAGATCTTCATAACTAGTAACTTTGAGGTATCTCTTTTCCTTCAGATTTCAATTGACAGACTTTAAGGGTCTTGAGAAGGAATCTCTTTATGTATGGTAACTCTCTTGAAAGTTATCCTCATTTTCACCAGGCCTTTGTTAAGATTTTGCACTCTGAATTTAGATATAACTGATGAACTTACTGAAAAGTCCACACTGTTTCTTTCTTGTGTCTCTGAAGTGGACTCAGGCACATTTGCTGTTTCCTAGACTATGCCTTATGAGAGGATTACGAAACTAGTTAGCTCTTAACTTGTTTTGTTCTTAAATTCTTAAACCAATGTGTGACAGACGTGCCAACTCTTTTTGAAAGGGTAACAGTTGTAAACATCTACTAGCCTCTGAGTTGCTTTAAAGATTTAGAAAACACTTTATAAAGGACGAACTACAGTATTTATCTACAGAATCTTTTAATTACTGGCTTATTCATAGACCTGTTTCTTTACTTGTCTTGCAGGTGTGCCTGTATTTTTATAATAAACTGTACAGGGGAAATAGGGTGACTAAGGTGGATGCTGCGAGTTTCAATGCCTTTTCCTCACCTAACCTGCCTCCACTTGCAAATGCTGAGGTTGATATTACAAGTAAGCAACATCATCTCTTAAGCCTTGTAATGTATGCCTCATGCAATAGAACTCTAGCTGAGAAGAATCTGTGTCTGTGTAGTTGAAATACTGTTTTAAACTCAAAATCTTTGAAAGCCTTGTAGCTTGCCTCCATTTTACCTGTTCTGAAACTGTTTAAATATTAGTAAGACAGAATTTATGACTCAGCTGCATTTATCTATTGAATGTAAATGTGAGCTAGCTAGACTGAGTTTGACTAAAGATCCAGACTTAACCAGAGGGAATGTTGCCCCTGAGTCATGAAAATGCTTGCTCTGAAGATAAAAATGAGGGAGTGAGGACTGAAAGAACAAAGAATTTAATCTTGTTAATGACCATGCTGGGCTCCAAAATCAGGCAAAACATTGCAGAGTACATGCAGCTTCCACATATTCTGTTGGATTCATGTCACTGTGTAAGATGTTTTACTGGATATGTAGGAACTGTCTAAACTGCACGCGCGCCGAAAGCAGCAGACTCAGAATATGCACTGGGTGAAGTTTTTTTCCCTGCGAGTTACTCAGGCTCCCTATAATTCTTATGTGTCTGTTTTTTTAGGAGGGGAAAAACTGCATGAAGATTTCAATATCCATTTGCAAAGTCATTATCACACTTGGTGTCTGTTCTTGAATAAATTGCACCTTTTATATGAAGAGAGGAGAGACACATTTGGAATCTAGCCAAATGAGGAGTTGCCAGAATGTGTACTAAAGGACAGTTTTAAATCCATTATGTTATGCAAGCTGGTTTTGGATAGGGTAGGTATATTAAAAAGGAGTAGCACTTGGTGACAATCTCCGTTATCACAAAAAATAGGAATACAAGGGGGTTCCCAAGTTCTTTTGCTAGGTGCTATTAGTGGCAGTAGGAGATGTAGCCCTGTGCCATGCAGCATTCCATTCTGAATGGTTTCTACTACTAGAGAGAGACATTCTGCAATTTGGAAAAATAAGCTTATACCTTCCACCTAATGAGTGGGAGTTATTTAAAGTTTCAGGATCCAAGTGCTGTGTTTGTAACAGCCAGATACAAACTGAGGAAGCCTGTGAAATACTGTAGTGGTCCATAAGACATCTC
>JANHGB010016650.1:0-29543 GCA_026283785.1 Coracopsis vasa
GTTAGGGTTAGGGTTAGGGTTAGGGTTAGGGTTAGGGTTAGGTGGGGGAACATTTCTAGAAGAGGCAGGAGGTCATGGCATTTAGAAAGACCTGTTCTCTGCCACCTACAAGAGAAGTCTGGGTAACTAGCTCAAATAAAGCTATTGAGATGCCTGAAATAAGCTGATTCCCACCATTTTGTCTGCAACACTGGCAATGAATGGTCAAGTACGAGTTCCATGAATTTCTTATTAATTTCAAGGTAGCTGAAAACTAGATTCAAATTCAACTTAATGCAGAGACCAGGACAGGTCTAATGATCTCTAAAAATGCACATTCATTTACTGTGCTACTTTTTCTATATCCCCTCCATTATATTGTATTTTCTAAATATGCCCTTGTGTCTTGAGAGCACATTTGAAGGACGTATTTTAATTTCCATGCAAGTCACTGTTCTAAAAACAATGCTATAAGAACAGCAACTTGACACCTGTATCTCCAACTGCTTTCAAACTGAGTATTTCCAAATGATAAAGCTGTTTTGCTACATAAATTCCACGTTAACGGAAGATCTATAGTCAAAACTACAGTTGCGAAAGTTACTGATCTGTACTGAATTCTAAAGTGAGGAATGTGAGATGAAAAACAAGGCCAGCAGTACACATGCATATATCTGTACCTCTATCTGTATGTACCTTTAGTCACTCACACTGAAGGTGTGAAGATGAAGGCCTAAGGCCACTGACCTTGGCAAGCAAGTCAAAAGGATTTTGTGTGAACTCTTTACCCCGATTTCCTTGCAGGTTTAGAGCCTAAATCTTTTTTAAGCTACTCCAAAGAGGTTAACAGTATGGCAACGATGACTGTGCATGTTTCAGAAGCGTGTAAAATGATGGTGTATATAAATATGATTTTTCAATACACTGCTCTTCTGTAAAAACAGGCATCATTTTTAACTTCTGTTAAAAGATTGCTCTCCAAAAAGCTTCAGATAGGCTCTTCCATATCCCACAGAAAATTAAAACTGCATCTTTAAACTGCATCTTTAATACATAAAAAGATTAGTAGCCTCTACAAACATGGTAACAATTGCCCCCAATTAGAAGAAGAAATGCCTGATGGTTAACTTGAAGATTGCATTTTGCTGCCAGAGCACTGGCAATCTTCTTGTATTTTTTTTTCTTTAAATCTAATTCGTCTGAAGTACTGGGCAATGGATCCGTTTCTTACATTGTGAGGTAAAATTCAGAAAGCAATGACTGCAGGTCTGCAGCCTCTTGTCTTCTCTCATTAGCAAGTAGAAGACTTCTGCAAGGCCATGGGGCCACTGGGGCATTTCAAGATTATGGTGAGGAGGTGTCTGCACAGAAGGGGTCCTTGGAGCAGCTGTTTCTACACAGCATGATTCCTCTGGGTCTAACAAACCCAAGAAGGAAAACCTATTGGTATGAACAGTACTAAAAGCCATCCTGTGACCCCAGACTCACCCTGCCCACAGAAAGGTTGTGTGCTGCGCTGAGGCTGATGTCAGGATCACTGCTTATGGCTCAGTCATGGTGGGAAGGACCAAAAGACCACTCTGGAAGACAGGTCTCTTGCTAAAGACAAAACTGGCCCAATCTCACATCTGGGCCTTGTTAGCACCCTATGTCACACCATTTTCAAGAGCTACACAGATTTCAATTTCTTAAAATATGTGAAACCAGAATTCTGCATCTTCTACAGGTCTGAGGAGCCAGAAAAAAACAAACAAAACAAAAAACCAAACCCAAACAGTTCATTTTAAACAACCCTGAAGGAATTCAGTTTTTTGGTGTCCACTATTTCTCAAATATCCATAAGAGCAGCTACAAGTAGCAAAGAGATAAGCTGTCCCTCCCCAACCCCCATATTTTTCTCTAAATAAGAATACAAGCAGATCTTTCCAACAGTGTATAAACGTTATACTCATCAATTAAATCTCAACTCTGACAGATACAGATGCATTTTTATTTAATGTGACTTTTACTCCCCCGCTTTCTACACACTCCTCCCAGAGGGACAGGGGGAATCAAAGCAAGTTATGTTAAGTAATTATACAGTCTGTTTCTCCAGAGAAATATCTGGGCTAGACAGTTGGCTCTGAAACAGCAGATTAAATTTCGAATTGAAGGGTCACCCAGTGAAGGTGAACTCACAGCCTTTAGTTATCTGTAGACTAAAAGCTGTACATATTGTTAAAATTACGTGCTCTGTCCCTGAGGCAAGGTTCACTGCTATTCAAAAGAAAGATATTGAAAAGTGACTTTTGTCCCTAGAAAACCTCTATTTCTAATCCACAAGCAGCATACTGATGTCACGGAATGATCCAGAACTCCTCAAGGTCGTTTCCCTGTCCTCAACATGGCACTTTAAAAGAAATTCACTCTCTTTTATTATTATTTGCCTTAGCTGTGGTGCTACAGCCATGACACACTAATGCCAGAAAAGATTCAAGCCTCGTAGAAAGGTATCATATCCCTTAAACTTTGACTCATTTTAATTTCAAATTCAAGTATTCAGATAAATCCCCTTGGGATATCAGACAGCAGCATTTCAACTCCCCCATGACTCCTCAAAGACAATGTACATGCATAAATCTCACAATTTAAGATCATCCTTATTATATGTAACACACATGCATCCTGAAATCAAACAATTAGTAAAAGACACAATCACTGCTACACTAATCAGTCATCCAGACATCATGGAAATATCAACTGACCTTCATGAGATGTTGATTTATCCATTTTGTGAAGGTTTTCTTTTGTACTTTGTCCCGCTCATCTGGAGGCAAAAAGGAAAAAGAAAAGGGTTTAACAGATCTACAAATGATGCAGGCTTTTGTTTGGTTTGATTTAAATTATGAAGAGTTTTATAAAATTAGGCATTGAAATAAGGTTTAAAACCAGAATAACTTGTAAACGCTCCAAAATGTCTAATCAAAATAATAGCATGCAAATGGTTTTGCAGTACATCACAGCACGTCATGAAAAAGTTTCTTGAAGAAAAGCTCTGTGTGAGTTTTTCCAGGACACCAGCCTTGTTGGTACAGTAGCAGCACTACTAACAAAAATACAACTTCCTAGGAGAAGTTAACCGTCCCCTAAAATGCACTAAAAAGATCAAGGCAAACTTTTTAAGAGCTATGAACACTACGTATAGCCTTTAAAACCCAATCAATTATTAAAGTATTTAGCAATAGAAAATCTCTCACTATACGCAAGCTGGCTCTTTTAATCCCTATGCTTTGCAACTGGAATATCATCCTTGTTCCATGATGCAAGGATGGCCTACAGCTTCAGTCAGAGAAAGGACTCTCTTTCTTCTAATCCTCTACAAAATAAATAAGGATGTCCACTAACCCAGATATGGGACCCAGCCACTGCCAACAGTTTGCTCCCTGGCGTGGCAGTTAGCATCAATGATTGCCCACAAAATATTGAAAAGCAATGAAAGCAATAGACACAGGGTAAGAAAGCATCCCACTTATGGATGAGAAGAATGCACATGTGTTCTACCGAGCCATGCTGGAGAAACCACCACTCCAGCACAAGAGTTATCTCCACAAACCTACGTATGGTCATTAGCCAGTACCACTGCTACAGAGCCTGTTCACAGTCCCAGAGCTCCCTGGAGTAGGAGTTGTGGTGCATTAGGACCAGGACCATCTGTGCAAGCCTAAAATAGCGAGATCCCTTAAGACCCCATACAACAAAACTGCAGCTGTTTCATTGACTCAGGCTATTTGTAGTGTGACTGAGAAGGAGCAATGAGCTCAGGTAGCAAAACAAGACCCCTTCTGCAGCAACTGCCACTACCAGAAGGTTGAATGAGATAATGTATTTTATATTTAAAAAAAAAAATACTCTTTTCAGACTGATCAAAGGTAACATAAGTAATAAAATAAAAATTAAGGGAAGGTCCATATTAATGGACTTTAAAGTCTCTGGTGTGATACTGAGGTCGTTTAAAAAGGCATGAGATCATACAAGAGTCCACCCTGAGCCAAACTGAGCACCGTGTGTTGTTCCTACCAGTAGCAAGAAATGAGTATGAGAATTCAGGAACAAATGCAAAAACAAGACAAGCAAAAGCCCTGTGAAGCCTTTGTATACTCCCCATACGTGACTCACAGACTTCCTACATGCTTATACGTATCTTTGCACTTAAGAGTCATAGATGCATTTTTTTCTGTTGTTTTTTCCAGTCCTTTTTTAACACATCTATAACTTCTGCTGCTACAGTTCACTGTGGCAATGAGTTCTTCAGGTAGTATGTGAAGTTTATGCGTACATTCAGCTCTGTACAGAACAGCTGCTACGCTCTAAATGCCTTTTCCACACCACCCAAGATCTTCCAAGCTTCTGGCATACACTTTTTCCCTGCTTTCACAGCTCCACGCTGTCTTATTCTAGCTGAAGACCCAAAAAAAGAGGAGTAAGAGACAAATTAAAGAGCAAAGCTGCACTATAGGAGGAAAAAATATGGTGGATTAAGAAAACCTTTTGCTATACATACATTTCCCTATAGCCTTGATCTAGCAAAACAGCATTTCTGACATCAGTTACTTATCTTAATAAGGTAGAAGCCCTTGTTTGGTAGATGTAGAGAACAGAAAATCTCAAAAATCAAAGAAATCCAGAAATACTTGTAACTGTTCCATTATGGGTACCTGTTTTAAAAGGAACACAAGTTTTCTCAATGTTTTAATATCCCAGCCCACAGTGTGTCTTTTTTCCTAAGGTAACTCCAGCTAGTTCTGACTAACCACTGCAGAAGTTTATACTTTGTGAAGTGTTCCTGTGACAACAGTAAAAAAAAGAGTTTAAAAAAAAAATCCACTTCCTTTTATCTTGTTAGAACACGCAGTCACCATTAATTTAAACTCAAGTTTCAACTGAAATGCCAACATACATAAGTGATGCTCACTAGCCCTATTGCATTTATACATGCATATATTACACAAACAATCACAGAAAAACTCTGTATCCAACACACAGAAATGTGTGACAAGGAGGAAAGCTGCCACCTGTCATGTTGTGCAAAACACCAGGATTGAAGAAAAAAAGGAGAAAAAGAAACCAAACCAGCACCACAACTGGGATGTTTAATCAAAACCCCAACTGCTTCCAGAAAAGCAAATGCACACTGGGAGGAAAGCACAGTGCAACAGTATTCAGTTTGCCCAAGCTCTGAGAAGAACATACCAAATCAGCCCCCCCAGATGAAGCAGAAAACAGGGACCTAACTACAGAAGAGCTACCAAACTAAGGAAACCCACTGAAAGCCTCTGGAGTGAAGCTTCCCTCCAGAGAGTCCTGCTGTCTCTCAAGGCAGCCGGCCCTACTGCCCTGCCAGCCCAGCGCCGGGCTGCATTACTGACCCATGCAGCACATCACTTCCACCAGCTTTGCACTCCAGTCCTTTTCATCTTCAGCAAACTCTCTCATTCTTCCCTTCAAAACTGCAGGGCTGCTTTTCTCCTCAGGGAAAGCAGAGCCAAGGCGTGACCAGGGCTTCTCCTAGCTTACACAAAGTAGCAACTCCCCTTTTTAAAAAGGCAGGAGCAAACAGGCCATCTGCTGTCACTGCACGCAAAACTGCCAGTCCTCTGGATTTAACTCACAAGAAGAAGCAAACTAAGCATCGATGTTTGTTTGTTTTGACTTTTTACGTGCACTAATACACATTTGGGTACAAATGTTGAGCTTTTTAAACCAGGAAGTCTACTTTTCTTCCCTCTACCAACAGTAAGCATTAAGGAAAGAGCGTCACCATGAAAAGAGCAGCAGCAGCAGTACCATTTAAGCCAAGGTAATTTAAGAATGCAGGTGAGCCAGTAGCTGCAGAAAGAAAATACATCTTCCCAGATCACCTGATCTGCAGATCATCACAATAAACCTTCAAGGGTTAACTAATCAACCTGAGCTTCTCTGCTTTTACCTGTTATTGCAGACACATTTGTTGCAGACATTCTCACATATCAGACAGACATAATGAAAAGCATCTTAAGTTTTATGTGCTTGGAAAGTACCTCAATAGAATGGCTCCAGTCTTAACAGACCACCTGCTTTATGAACCTACAGTGTAACACAACAGTATCTAAAGAGGCTCCAGATTAGAAAATTGGGACTTAAAAACCAGTTGCTGCAACTAAGGTATCTCATTACACATTCTTGTCATTCTCAAATCCCAAAGGCAAATTCAGAGGCCAGATCTGTCTAACACCGATGCCCCCTTTCATGAATCCCTATCACTTGCACGGATCACAGTGTCTGCAAATTAGAACAGTTCCTCTGGAAGACAGGTTTACTGCCAGGATTACACCAAAGGCTACACGTGGCATTGATGCCTCTTCAATACTCTCCTGGGGAGAACCGCAGAATCATTAAGGTTGGAAAAGACCTTTAAGATCATTTGAGTCTGACAGTAAACCTAGCACTGCCAAGTTCACCATGTTCCCAAACACCACATTTACGCATCTTTTAAACGCCTCCAGGGATAGTGACTCAATCACTTTCCCGGGCAGCCTGTCCCAGTGCTTGACAGCCCTTCCCGTGAAGATTTCCCCTAATATTAACCTAAACCTCCCCTGGTACAACTTGAGGCCATTTCCTCTTGTCCTATCACTTGTTACTTGGGAGAAGAGACTGACTCACACCTCACTGCAACCTCCTTGCAGGTTGTTGTAGAGAGCAGTAAGGTTCCCCCTGAACCTCCTTTTTCCCAGCCTAAACAACCCCAGGTCCCTCAGCTGCTCCTCATCACACTTATTCTCCAGACCCTTCACCAGCCCCGCTGCCCTCCTCTGGACACGCTCCAGCACCTCAGTCTCTTTCTGTAGTGATGGGCCCAGAACCGAATACAGGATTTGAGGTGCAGCCTCACCAGTGCAGAGTACAGGGGGATGGTCACTGCCCTGGCCCTGCTGGCCACACTATTGCTGATACAGGCCAGGATACTGTTGACCTTCTTGGCTGCCTGGGCACAATTTTGGTTCATGTTCAGCAGTCATCAGGATGGGAAAAATAGCACCTCATCTTCCTCCTGCGTCTGTCAATGCATCCACTACCAGCTGCTGTCAGAAGAGGACACTGGTGAGGTGAAACCAGTGTGTCTCACAACCAGCTGCTGCCCTCACAAACTGAAATACTCTGCAATTGGCATCATCTTACCTGTATTTTCCCAGGAAATGTATCCCGCCCAACTACTATCTCCTGTTATGACATCTGCGTTGATATGGCAAGGTTTTTTTCAACTGACTGGCTCCTGTTCTGTATATTCCTATCAGGTAAGGCATCAACTCTTACAAAGCTGCATTTTACATGTTATGTTAGATCATATATGCACATAGTTATGGAAGTAATTGAAATTTACTCCTATCCGAACTTTGCATTGTTAATTTCAATAGCAATGAAATGTGAACCTCAGTTTAGGTCTTCCCTTATTTTTTCTCATTTCTCCAATTATTCTGTGATGAATTTAAGCCCATCTCCAGCTTCCTTTCCTCTGAAAACCAATTAGATTTCTTACATGCTGGGGTGAAAGGTCACATATACAGCTGGTCTGATTACAAAGATCAATCAGAATAAAAGTTTTGCCCATTTATTCTAAGATCTGATGCCCCTTCATGCTCTACTTTTATTAAACTGCAGACTACATGCATCAAGAGCTGAGCATGAACTAGAAATTATGTGCTTTTCCTGGAATTACAGTCAAGTAAGACCAAACTCAGACCTCACTGGAGTTAACAGATAACTATTTCTAAGTAAAGCCCCCACTGGCTTCTATGTCTTTAGCGTTCAGTCTTCATGACAAAAAAAAAAAAAAAATAAAAAAAAATAATCAATGTTTAGGATCTGTAATACATTTTTTAAACAGTGTTTTTATTTCTCTTTCACAAAATAGTATCACAAATTTTGCTTGCCAAATAACCTCTGTGGGTATGCATTTAGCTATTAAAATGCAAACACTTCCTGAAAAAAAAGTTCTTTAAAGAAATGAGCAATCTAATTCATAGGCAGAATGTGAATTAAACTGCCTACAGATGTAAGTGTAACAAAGACTGGGAAGTGCTCAATTTTATAGAAGTTGCAGGAAAACACATACTAAAAATGAGCAGTACTGAAAATAAACTGGGAAGCTTCAGCATTTCATTTTGTATTACATTCAGTCATCCCTTAAGTGGGCTTCCCAATGAAGTTGTCTTGACTGCAACAGCTGCAAGCAGAATCCAAAGATATCACCCTTTCATCTATGATATACCTAATGCATGTTTGTTCACCCATCTCCAGTGACCCGCTTCAGCAGCTTCCCAGCCTTACAAGTGAAGCAATGAAATAATATTGCAGATTAATTCATGGAGACAAAACTTAAAATGTTACTGAAGTTTAAATGTGATCTATACTTACCTTTGAAATGCTGCAATTCTTCATAACTAAATGCCAGGATAATGTTTGATTAGTATGTCGGTTTGTTAAAATGAACAGAACAGGCCACAAAATCTGAAATTAACCACTTTGATATGTTAGCAGTATACCTGCAATAAATTTAAAATGCTTGCAAAATAAAAAAAGTCTTTAATCACATGTAAACTGTTCTATTTGCTCTGCTGTCAGCTCTTGTGAAAGGCTTCCCCAAACACACTGTCTGGAAAATACATTGCTATCCTGCTGTGAAATGAAATGCAACATTTAGACTCATATCCCCCAAACAATCTGTTGATTAGATGGGCTCATCAGGACTCAGAGAGTCAACAAAATCATACCATTAGCTGCTCCATCGCCTCCATTTGCATACATACACCAGTTGTTCACATATTTTTTTCTTATACAAAAGACCCAATTTTATATGCAAACAATTAAGTGCAGTTTCCCTGAGTCGAAGGAAAGCAAAGATCTCAGAACTCCATGGATCAATGAGGAGAAGACTTCCCTGGAGTACAGGAAGCTCAAACTGCCCATATGGCTTGGGTACCCTTCCTTCCTGGCCCCAAGGGAGACCTCAGGCTCCTGCTGATGAACTCTGAACATTCTTTAACAATCTACTTTGGATAACTGTAGTAAAGCAGCAGTACTTGGGAGCATGAATTCACCACCTAAGCCACAGACAGATTTTTCATCTTCTGAAGATGTGGACTGCTGTGGCTAAACTCTCCACAGTTTCCAAACTAGCTGCTTCCCAGCTATATCAGATCATGCATGACAGCATGAATGTCAGGTATGTGTGACTATAACTTCAACATTCATCACGAAGACTGATACAGACTGGTATTAAGATATTTGCTGAAACAGAAAGACAGAAGGCGTAACACAGAATATTGTTCTCTGTTAGCACCATAGTTTGCTAGGAACAAAATAAGGCTCTTTGATACTTTTGGAGGTCAGAGTTTAATCCTAATTGCAGATAAAGAAGCAATCATAAAACTTCCAATGACTCTGACAGAGTTACGATCACCTCAATGAAAATAAAGACCACACAAAAACTGAACTGTAAGAATGACCGGCTCACCATTAAACTTGTGATACCCTGTAACACACCACACCTCAACTCTAGAGATGCGGGCAAACATGAAACCACAACAGGCAGGAAGTAAACACTTTGTGTCCTGAAAACATTCAAAAATTTGCTAATTGCACACCCATCTGGCTCAATGAGAAACTGCACTCATCAAATCCTCACTTGGACCTTCTTTCTGCCACTACTTCTTTCCATCTATGCTGGAAGCAAGATGAATAATTCAGCTGGCCTACTCATGAAATGTGGGGATTAACTCAGCTGCGTAAAATCTCTGCTGCATAAAATCTACCGTCCTATGCAGAAGATGCTATGTAAATCTTCAACTACTTTAACAAGAACTATACTTCTGGTTTGATTTGCAGGAATTTAAATATTCCCACACCTGTATGGAAGAAATATTGTTACCTGACTGTGTGCACATAGATAAAAATCAAGAGGAAGCCCAAAGGATTACTTCGTACTCACAGGACCTTGGTCAGCCATCATTCTGCAGTGTTAGTGTATTTAATTATATAATGTGAGGTATGAGACATGAAATGAGCTCAAAAAACATTTTTCTAGTGTCTGCCAGTCTGATAGTGCTCCAAAAGGTTTACAAACATAAATCAAATGGGGGTCCCAGCCCCTGAAAGTTTACCGCTAAAGTATTAAATGAGAAATCAGTAACAGACCACAGGAGAAATACAAGGAAATCATGAAATAACAGTGGTTCCCTATAAGCCTGTTCCATTTATTTGATTTCTGCCTTTATGAGAGAGAGAAGACCCACGTGAAAACACTACATCCAGCAATCAAGAGATCTAAAACCCGCACATAGTCAAAAAAAAAAAAAAAAGGAAAAAAAGAAAAACATCTTAGTAGACATTAACCTGTCCTGCGAGGTGTATCACAGCACCTCCTGACTTGCGGCTGTATTGCCCCTTTTGGGATTACCACCCCAACAAAAGGCTTAGGTTGTTGGTTGTTGGAGTTTTTTGTTGTTTGTTTGTGGGTTTGGATCACTAGAGCAATCCACAGAATCACAGAACAGGTTGGAAGGGACCTCAAGAATAATCTGGTCCAACCTTTCTTTGCAAAAGCATGACCTAGACTAGATATCCCAGCACCCCTGCCCAGCCAAATGTCAAAAGTGTCCAGTGTTGGGGAACCCACCACTTCCCCAGGGAGGTTATTCCAATGGAAGATTGCTCTCATTGTGAAAAACTTTCCTCTTGTGTCCAACTGGAATCTCCCCAGCAGTAACTGTGCCCATTACCCCTCCTCTTTTCCATGTATCTCCTGGTAAAAAGGGAGTGGCTTGTAGCCTTTTGTAGCTACTTCTTTGCAGCCACCCTTTAAATGCTGAAACACAGTGACAGGGTCCCTGAACCTTTTTATTCTCGAGGCTGAACAAACTCAATCTCTCACCCTTTCCTCACACAACAGGCTTCCCAGTCCTTTAATCAGCTTTGTGGCCCTTCTCTGGACCCTCTCCAGCCTGTCCACATCTGACCAAAACTGAACACGTTATTCCAAGTGTGGCCTGACAAGCGCTGAGTAGAGCAGGATAATGACTATCTCTGCCCGTGATACCATTGTTGATGCAACCCAGCATCCTGTTGGCTTGCTTTGCTGCAAGCTGCACACAGTTCACTCATATTGAGCTTGCTGTCCACCAGGACCCCCAGGGCTCTTTCCACAGAGCTGCTCCCCAACAAAGCAGATCCCAGCCTGTGCTGCACTCTGGGATTGTTTTCCTAGGTGCAAGACCTTACACTTGTCTGCTGAACTTCATTGGGTTCTTGTTAGCCCACTCTTCCAGCCTATCCAGGTCATCCTGCAGGGTGTCCCTCCCTTCCAAAGCATATCCTTCCCCACTCAATCTGTTATTGTCATCAAAGTTTGTCAGGGTACACTTGATCCCATCTTCCAGATCATTTATGAAGATATTAGGGCCAGTATCAATCCCTGGTGAACCACAAGTGACAGGAAGTCTTGGCACAAATTAAAAATAGGTTTCTGTAACACCAGACAACAGCTTGTATATTTTAAAATGTTGATGCAAGTTCTAGCAGAAATCCCATACTGTAAAAACATGCCTAACCAAACAGCAAAAGGCTTATGAGACTAAAGCCTATTTCTCCAATCTACTGCAAACTCAGGTCACTGCAGTAAGCAGCACTAAAGTGAGGAAACTGCAGTCATTTTCCCTAAGCCCCTGGAAGCCAGCGAAGATCTACACTGACTCTATGTATGTCTGTCCTTTGATCAAGTCCTGCTGCTCCACTTTTTACACTCTCCATTAGAGAAAAAGCAGAGGGATACGTTCCAAGAAATCCATGGAAAGGTCCTGAAACAAGAAAAGACCCAGAACAGCACTGCCTTTTCAAACTGCTCAGCCAGCCTTTGAAGTCCTGTGCTTGCAGTGACTGTGCTAACTCAGACTGTCGCAGAGCATGAAGAACTGGAGGGAGAGCAGTAATGTTTCAGTGTGACACACATAGCCTCTGAAGAGCACAGTTTACCTCACCACTTCCTTGGTACAAGCTATGAAACTTTAATGCAGCACACAAAGTGCATGAATATACTCACTGATAGAGCCAAGAGAGCTTGAAAAGAGGGGATACAGAGAGAGATCTGTGATGCTGGGTTTGGCTAAAACAGGAAGTCTTGCTCTCCCTCTGATCTTCACACTCTCTGTTACACTTATAATAAATGAGATTAATTTGGTCTGCATGCAGTGTTGAGATAACCAGAACAAGAATCAGGATCCCTGGGCATTTAAAGAATAAAATAAACCAGCTGATGTTTACACCACAGACATATATGAAACTGCTCCTCATTCATCTCCACCAGCACACTCACCCGTTGTTCTCCCTTCAGTTTCATGAACAATAACAGATTCTCCTCCACAACAAAGAAACATAAAAGAACTACTAGGCTGTTTTCTGTGTTGCAGGAAGACAAAGAACACACACACTCTGAAACCACTCCCAGACTTACAAAGATTTAATGCCAGCTCACTTAAATAAAATAGTAAAATATTGAAACAAAAGTATCCCAGCCAATTTCATTTGAAGACCTGGCCCAAAGAACAGAATTTACTTTCAAAAGAAGCCTACAAAAAAAAAAAAAAAAAAAAAAACAAAAAACCCAAAAACAAAAACACCAAAAAACACTGACCACTTTTGTTGATTACCACACAAAACCAAAATGAACATTTTCACTGAGCTGAACTGTTTCACATACATTCTTTCACCAGGAATATCTATAGTCTTAATCCACTTCATAAAGACTTATTAGCTAAGCAGTATTTTCATTCATGTAAAAAGAAACCAGTCGGTTGAGCTGTCATGCTGAGATGTGCAAAATGCTGTTTAGCAGCAGAATAGGAAAACTGTTTACTTTAAGACTGAGGTGTGCCTACTTTTCAAATACAGTGTTGCTATACAGAATATACAGCTGTACAAACATCTGGAAAAGCAGCGGAAAGCAGCTGGAAACAAGGTAGGGGGTGGAGAATTACCTGGGCAGGCAGGCAGCCCCAATCACCAAATTATCTTTCCTATCTTAAACTCTTATTCTGTAATTCAGAGTCTGAAACATGCAAGCTTGCTGAGCATTTATCCAGCTTAAGAATTTCCCCACTTAATGGGAAAACTTACCACACATATTCACAGTCTGTATCAAAATGTATCTCTAACTTGTAACTTTCACAGAAAGCTGTGAAAGTTCTGTATGGAGCTTTGGTACCATTACAAAACTCCTGCTCTTTATGAAAAAAGCACCCTACCTGTGCGAGTTAAAAAACATAAATCACAATTTCTCTATGTGGCTATGCTGGTGCTCTGCAGTTAAATGTAAAAGCTGTGAACTCAGGATACAGAGAAAGAAATAACAGTGCTAATTTAGTCCCATAAAAATTATCCTGAAATAATTACCACTCTTTCTGAAAGAGAATTTCCACATATAAACAACCAATTAAAATGACATCTTTCATTCAACAATCCATTTCCTTCCCATACCCATGGCAGCATGTATTGATTTAGAAAATTTACAGTATCATTTGAATCATCCATGATAATGATGCAAAAATGATTTATCAAGTCCTGCAACAGTACTAATGCTTATTGAATAAGGGGTCAGTGGGGCTTGGGGATGATGTTAGGGCAGACATCTATTTCTTCATTAAACTTACTAACCACCTAAATGCCCCTTCCCATTTGCTCTAACTGCACCACCAGAACCAGCCTGGTTTGGATTTTACTCAGTGGTAGAGGCACCAAGGCAGTCCTGGAGCAGATGAGACACCTTTGCTCTTCTGATCCCCTGGAGTTTGGGATGCCTAAATCCACCTCAATAAATGCCCTGCCCTCCTTTACCCATACTCAAAGGTCAATGGACCACTGAGGACTCCACATTAATAGCAGCCTCGTGCTGTCCCATAGATAAGAGAAGTGCCACCATGGATGGAAATTTTAAGGTTTCAAGGACATGAAAAGATCACTTCTGAGAAGGCACTGCACACAGAATGGCTGATAAAGAGCAACATAAGAACAATGCACAAAGTAAGTTTTGAAAATGGCACTGACTGAAGAACAGGAAAATTTAAGGAATGAGAAATGATAGGGCAGAGAGAGCTGTGAGTGGTACTGATGATAAAGATAAGAAGCTCGTACGTTTTATAGACGAAGAAGAGGATTCAAGGACAACAATACAGCAAAATGATGATTTTAGTGAAAACGTATGTTGAAATAACTGCTTAAGCTTGGCATCTGGAGTAGCATAAACATAGAACCTATGGCAGTCACTACAAGACTCAGACCTCTCTGGAGGACAACTTATGCTGCACACATAGAAAGAAAGGCAAGGTTTCAGAAGCAGTCTGTAGTCTGAAACTAGAGAATAAGAACCCAAGAAGAGTCATATGTTTCAGCCTTAGCGACTGGTAAGTGCTCTCAACAGTGACAAAAAAATAGAAGAAGTGATTGAACTTGAGGAAATTTGTGAATCAGTAAGACAAGAAGTTTAATTTTGGCTGTATTTCATCCAAAGGGATGGCAGGGCAAACAGGAGATACAAGAGATAGGACAAAACATAGCTCAAACAGCTTTGCCTACAGGAATAGCTGAAGTCACAATGATGGATCAAACTGCTCAGAAATACTGTATGTATTTAAAGATTAAAAGATTGCAAGCTCTAAAAATTATAGCCAAACTATCATGAAATAGCATGAGTAGCAACCAAAAGAATCCAGCTACCACAAGACCTTTGGTGTGTTGGTGCTCTAAAGATTTGGATCAAACACCTACACCTGTTTGGCTTGCAATACGCTTTATCTATATAGTTTTCAGAAATTCCTTCTCCCCTCTGATTTACCTACGCTTTTTACGGAATAACCACTTTCTGAGCTGGATAATGAACAAGATCTTTCTCACAGATCTAGACAAAAATAGTCAATCAAATTTTACTTCCAGACACAGATATTAGCTTTTATTCAACAGCAAAGAAGCTTCAATTATCTGAAATGCTTGTGCCCACAAGCTGGGTATAAATGAAGCCAGAGTTTGAAGGGGCTTCCAGCATCCTTCAGATCCTTCACGTCTGGAGAACTGGAAACGTATACGAGAGCTGTGCATCTTGTCATACCTTTACATCATACTTGGACAAATTTCAGTGTAAGTTGTACTGCCACACTAGCTAACACAAGCTTGCTTTACAAAAATCATTGTGCCAAAGAACCCCAAAAGGTCCTTCTTTGGATTTAGCTACCTAGCCAGAAGCGTAAAGTTACTCAGATCTCACACTAATTATAACACCAAATAAGTGCACTTGTACAACACCTCTCTTCTGGAAGTCACTACTTACTCATGAGTTCCATCTCCACTTACTCTGAAATAATTAAGCCTTTTAAGTCTCTCATCCCCAAAAGCTTTGAAAGATTTCTGTAGCCAAATTTTCAGTTACAGCCTTCCTCCCATGCCTTAAAAGCCACACTCTGTATTCTCAACTCAGCAAAACATAAATTATTCACCAAAACCTTGACAGCCAATTTCTGTGCTCAGAGGACTAAAAATGTGCATATGATGACTTCAGTGCTAGCTGATTTTCTTCACTCCTGTAATTCAAATTTCTGTTATATTTCCTTTCATCTCATGGGATAATGGAAAACAATATGGTAGAATGGGGAGAACCAAGTTTTTCTCCTGGAACTCTGAAATACATAATAATGTACTTCAAGCTTAGTTTGCAGGTAGAGAGAAATGATGAAAAATGTAACTAGAATGCAAGTATTTCAGAGCACTCAAAGTCCTGGGAAGAGCACTAGATCAGAATACAGACATGTAACTGGATTACAAAAATCATCACCAACCTAGCCACTGCAATGACTTTATTCCATGTTAGCCTGGCTCCCTCTAAATCCTTAAAGACCTATATTCAATAGGATATTTGTGCTATATGAGTAGATGAAATACAACCTTAAGAAGAACTCTAAGACAGCACAAGCGCAATAGAGCCAGGATGACAGTAAGGGGGTGGGGAAAGGCTGAGTGACATGCCACCTGCCTGTCCCAGGCAGAGGGATTGATTACCACCACCGGGGTTGCCAGACCAAAACTTGCCTCTCCGGACAAGCTAGGATGTATTTTTAGCCTTTGCAAATATTACTGGACTATAAATGGATTTTGTTCTAATAGCTTTTTATTATTACTGCAATATAGAATTAACAGTGCTTTTATACACAGATATTTGACAACCCAAAAGCAGAAATGATCATGAAGCCTCAGGAACCTTGGTTAGCCCATGACCTGAAGAACTTGCACACTGACACACTCCAGCCAAGCACCAAGTCAAGGAGGGTCCCTGGCACATGAGAACGTGTGACAGAGCTGATGAAAGGAAACCAGGAGACAGGAATGACTGCAGAGGAGGAAAGGGGCTCCAAGAAGAACCCATGGCAGGAATCATGCAAAAATAAATGGAACCAAGCGTTCAGCCATGGAGAAGATTTGCCTTCTCACTTACTCTGCTGTTATTCAAATAGGAAGGAAACATATACAGACAGCTGGATAGACAAAGTCTATGGACAGCTGATAGAGCCAGACCCACTCCCTGAAACCAAGAGCAAACTTCTGTGAAGGTTAACAGCATGAGGACTGGGTTGAACAGGCCTTGTCTCTCTCTTCTCTATGTAGCTCTGTTCTCCCACATGTCATCACAGTACTGAGGGACAAATTGAAGTCTTGTCTTACTTGTGCAGCAACACGTACAAGAACCACCACAAACAGAGTTTGTTAGGCCAAAATGGCTGGTTTTGCAGCTTGCAGACATGGCCAGGGCCAATCCAGCCAAAGGGAAAATGGAAGGGCGTAAAGAAAGTCAGCTTATGGCACCCAATCACATAGGTCAACCACTGAGCACCACGCTCCCTAGCTGAACTGTTGTATTACCCAAACTACATTACTAAAAGCAAGCTCAGGTGCCATCTAAGAGTCCCTACAAGTCTCACAGTCCTTTAAGGGGAGGAGCTTTTTTTATTAAAATGTTAAGAGCATATGTAAGCCTCAAATAGTTACTGCCCGAGATAAAAAGATCAAATGAGTTACTGTCTGAAATTACTGTAACGAAATAAGATAGAGTCTACCAGTCACAAGACACTGGCAAGATGTGAAGTACTTGATTTTACAGTACTGCAGTAGCAGGGTGACTACAACTTGGGGGGGAGGGAAATTATTTGCAACTGAGTGGGATTTTGTTAACAACTGGCTTGTTCTACACGTTAAAATTGTTCTACACCCACTGCAGCTAATTGAATTTCATGAAATTTGTATTCTTTCATATAAGGTACAGCTATAGAGAAATAATAGACCTGATTAAATGCTCTCCTACAAAACAGGCACGATTTTTTGCTAATAAAAATGAAGGTATGAATGGAACTTATCTTTGGTAAAGATGCTCCATGAAACACAAACAGACCTGATCCAGCAAAGCCCCAACACAGAGATCTTCTGGAACTGTCCCCATGCTAGGAGGTGACTGTATATTTCTTATACCTGCGCATTATCACAAGGAGTATCAATTTCTGTGAGTCACATTAAAGAATACTAGATCCACAATTATACAGACCATACACCTGAAACAAGGAGTAACTGGGGCAGAGCTGCAGCAGAGATCCACGACTTACAAACAAGTGAGCTGGGCAAGATCTTTCAAGCAAAAGTCCAGGATGCTTGTGCTAGAAGAGATTTCTGAAACATTACAATTCTATAACTGAAGAAGCAGATTACTGAGCATTAACAATCAAAAGGCAAGGAATGAAAAAGCCGTCTAACAGGCACCGTTATCTTTGCAAAGGCAAACATTTTATAGTCTAATGGCTTAGTGAGGATGTACACCATCGCAAAAAGGCAAAAATATTTATTAACATTACAAAGCTTAAAGAAGGATCAGAGACCAGTCTCCCAGACAGATCAGTATTTTCTTGGACTAATTATGCAGTGCTGAGGATTGCCTCCAAAATCCCTGAGGGATACATGACACTGAGAGGAAGCTCATTCAGCAAACCTGGATTTTGCATTGTTTAGAATGGTAGTCACAACAAAAGTTCTAGCTTCTGTGAAAATATTATTTATAAAGGAACAATTTTCTTGAGATTGGCTCTGACAATGTTACTAGGGAGGTTAAAAAACAGTGAACCCAAGTCTGTCTTTAACTCTTTGATTTGAGTGCACTGACTGAACCAAATCAACAGGACTCTGGATGTATTTACAAGCATAATTCTGTCGGGGATATGCCTTTTTGTTGGATTTAACATTTTTTTCTTCTTCTTCATCACACAGACTACAGCAGAAACATTTCTCAGTTTTTAGGGACCCATAGACATTGTAGGTGTGATAGATCTCCCCATATGCCACCCAGAACAGCTGCACAAAGCCTACTGACTAATAAAGGGCAAGAATGTCACCCTATGTTAACAGCTCCAGTTACAACACAACGATAGCAATAGCTGAAATACTCAACTCTAGGCAGCTTGCTGGGTTACAGATGTATGAGCTAGGCTTCCAGATTGATGTTAAATAAAGTGAAAAACACAACCATAGAGAAACAAAAAAAAAAAAAAAAAGAGAACCGAATCATTTGGGAAAAAAAATACACTCATGTTTGCAGTGTTAAAAATAACACAGATGAGTCATGGTTGCCAACAGCAAACAGAAGCTCATGCCCTGTTCAAAGTGGCTGGCTTAGACATCTTCAGAAAGAAGAATTATAAATACACAAACACGCCCACATTCAAAATAAATCTCCTTGAAAATAAAAACCCCTAAAACTTATATCAGAAATAAAGTGATGATAAATGAAAAACAGTAACATAGCCATTGATCCTTAGCTGTACGTTTTTAGAAACTGCCAGTACAAGGAAGTACTAGCTAATGGACACATTAAATGGGTTTACAGCATTTTGTGAACACACTGGAAAATCTCTAACTCGCACTGAACACAGCTAAATAAATAGCTAAGTAAAATTGAGTATTTTTATATGAAACTGAGTAACAAACACACCAAAGCTATTCACATATCTTCCCTACAGACAGCATGTCCTCTGCTCATGCCTTTAAGCACTGGATAAACAGTTTGTTACTGTACTCTTGACGGGGAACTTGGCTGCATCTGCTCCACTGCTTGACTGGGCCCTGTGTTTGCACCAGAGCATGAACTGTATTTCACTTTCCTGCCTTATGCAAGGGAAAGTTAGGAGGGGAAAGACAGGAAAAGGATAATAACATTTTACTGTATTTCTTTGTTAGCTTGTTTATACTGTGGTAGTCACTGATTGTCTTCCATTGTGCTATGTACTCAAAAAACACACGAACAGACAGCTATTGCAAACATCTTTTTTTGATTTCTTTACTTTTAGGCAACACTTCTGCAAGAGCTGTTTTAAAGGGAAGCCCCCACAGAGATAAGGTTAAAGGAAATACCTGAAAATAATCTTACAGCTCTGTTCACACTTGTACCACCCAGTTCACCATCAATGAATACAGACGGCAAAGCAAGACGAAGCAACACAATGTCTGCTCAAGAGCACATGTATTTAAATAAAATTATACATAACTTTTTATATATATTTAATGTGCCAAATATTAAATCATAAATAATTTTTAATATAATAAAAATTAAGTACCAGGTTGTTAGGCAACGGGGTCAGAGAAGATAAATATAATTCCAGAATAAAACAGTGAAGACCCTTCTCTGGAAAACTGTCCCAAAGAACTTCTCCCTCCAATACTAATTTTAGCATAGCTTCACCACCCAAGTAACTATGGTGAAAGACTCATAAACAACAAAATAACAACTGGTTTGGGAAGGAACTGAGATGGAAAGCTGCAGCTTAGCCATACATACATCCTCATTAATTCAGAGGGCACCTACAAGGCCCATGCTGCCTAGGAGTCAGGCACAATTCCTCTGAGCCAGCTCCTAGCACATGTGTTGATCTCTAGGATATTACTGGCAGCTTTGCTGTAACTTTGAATGTGCAATTCCAGAAATGCTGCTCTTGTTTGTTTGTTTGCTTGTTTTAATGACTGCCTGACTCTCACAAGAGAATAAACTGAAAAGAGAAGAAAAGACTTTTTTTAAAAGTACTTTTAAACTAATCTTGCCTAAATTGATGAATACCACTGCCTTATGTTACTGCAGTTTAAACTGAATGGACAGACAAACTAGATTACAGTGGATTAAGATCAACGGAAATAAACCATTCTTCTGGAAGCAGCCCCTCCACCCCAAGGAATCCTGTAACTGTGGGTATAGACAAGCCCTTTAAATCCCACAGTTAAATTTTAACGAGTGCTATTAACACCTAGTTAGACTGGTTTAAAGGCCCACTCGTGTACTCTTTTGGTCAGATCTAACTGTAAAGATTTGCTGAAATTTTTACCCTGGATTTACAACTTTAATACTATCAATTCCTATTCCAAGTCTGAACACTTGATATGTAACCATATAGCCTTTTAGCAAGGACTTCTACCTTACAACTGAAGAAATAGAATATTAAACTATTCTGATAAGAGACATGGGTCTGCTCTTTCTACCACCTGCCTTATGAAGTAAATTACAACAATAAAAAGGCCTTTCTATCTTCTACACAGAATAGCCACGAAAGGAGGATGACACAGACTGTCTGCAGTTTCAGTGTATTTTTGGACAGAAAAATTGTGTGCAGACCAAGAATTCTTGCGCTCAGCTTTCAGGGCGTATTCTTCAAAGCCCTTTATTCACCCACTACTGCAGCTCGTCTCAGTCCTCTTCTGTAACTATATGGCCTTCTGTGGCTTTCCTTTCTTTACTCCCATCTCCTCCTAAATATCCTATTCTTAGTCTCCTGCTTCCCTCCACTACACTGACTATTCTGCCTTTTTTTTTTTTTTGCCATTAACCATCTCTTTGTTGTGTTTTCATTCTTTTGATGCCCTTGTCCCTAAGCATTCATCGTCCAAACAGGATGCACCTCTTTTCCTCCATGTTACATGAAAGTCAGCAGAAGGAATGGATACACAAGAGACAACCTGGATAACGTAATGTAATCGAGATGCATCTAAAGGTCACAGTTCCACCTATAAAACACATTTAATCACATGTCCTAGAGGTGTGCGAGAACAGCCTTGCTGTGCCAAAACCAACAGAAAAGCTCTTGAAGACAGATGTCACATCTTCACCCTAAGTTTTACAGCCATTTTGTAGCTGTCTTAAAGTAATTCTTTAATTAATTTTAATTAGTTTAATTAGGAAGGGGTTCCTTATTTTTAAAAGCCAATGTTCTCCCATTTTTAACAAGTGGGTTTTGTGTTTATAGTAGGTTAAATTTAATCTGTTGATTTTAGTTCACTGCAACAGAACATCATCTGGTTGCACACATGCTGTTATTAAAGTTCATGGCAGCAGAGTTTACTACTAGTAAACAAACAGATTTGTTTATATTCATTCTTTGCCACAAAAGCTTAACTATTTTAACTTATGATTAGTCAAATCAAACTCTCTAAACTCATCTTTCCTCTTTGTAGAACTGGATAACACAATTTTCTTTGCCTTTTTCAGCAGCTTTTGTTCTGTAAGTGCATTTATAAACACAAGTTACAGTTCTCTTGCACTTTTCTAGACATGAAAATAGCTTTCAGTAGGGGAAGGCATCTGGCATTGTTCCCCTGGGTTCTCACCATCAGGGATTTAATTAGCACCATACTGACACACGGTGTCTGCAGCATGGCTCATCCAGTAGCCTGCCAAGTCCCCTCTACAGCACAATGCAGAAAAGAGTAAAAGGTAACAGCCCTGCTTGGGGCCCAGAAGCGATGGGGTGAACAAGCCACCCAAGACAGAGCAAAAAGTTCAAGCGACCTTGTCTCCCTGCAAATGGAAGGCAGATCACAGCTGGCAGATGAAATTGGAACAAATGCAAACCTGTTCTGGTTGAAGTAGTTCAAGAAGAAGAAATTACTTTATCTTGGTGCCAGAAAGGGGCATGAGAAAGGACAGGGACCATTTGAATGATCACATTCATCTTGAGCAAAACCAAGAGGGAGTCTAGGTAACTACTGTAGCATTTCTGTGTTTGTCTTTGGCTGTCCAACAACACTACAGCTGAATTGCCTGCCGAAGAAAAGAAACTGGGGAAAGAAGGCCCCTCAGGGGCTGGTTGTTTATCAGGTCCTGGCTGGATGCATTTCAGTAAGCTGCAGGTGAAAGGCTGAACCATGTACACCTACCATTTCATCTGAACACTTTTATCATGCCATATAACCTCTTGTAACAGACATCTTAAGTTACAAATGAAATATGTAATGACATTCCCCTTGCTATGTATATAAATTTGCATATTAATGCAAGCTATTTATATTCTGCAGTGATTACTCCCTGTAATAAACAATATCTGTCTACAGAGCTTACAGAAAACAGACTATTCTGATATTGAAATGTACAGAAACAGTAAAGCTAGAGTTAACATTTTACAATGCATCTACTTCTGTTTCCATTCAAGAAAGATGTCTTGGTTCAAGACCAGGATTTTCAGAAGTGTGATTTACATGCACAGCCTGCCAAATCTTCCTAATTCTCTTTTTAAATTTTATCCCATCACTCCACACATTCCCATGTACTTCATTTTCTTCATATAGGACACAGATGCATCCTCAGTTCCCACCTATCCAAGTGGTAATGTAATATAAATATTTAAATAATGATGAGTGTGCCTTGCATCCACACAACTTCTTTGGCAAAGTTAAACCACCACTAAAATTGAGGGACTTGCAGCACTGTTCAGCGGTAGTAAAACAACAACTAACCAGGCCAAAAATTATGAAAAGAAATTGACTATCATGTTCCAGACACAAGTAAGTTTTTCCCCGTGCTCTCACATAAAAACATTAGGAAGATTCATATATTTTTTAAACTATTTTCTCCTTTGATAAGGTCAGCTCCTGCATCAGCTCTTACGTTCCATGTCATACATTCAGCCCTGCGTAAGGAACATATTAAAGTCAGCTGTGTTCTTCCTCTTCCATGGCAGCTTCCAGCAATAATTTTACATGATGCATACAGCACATTTATCATGTACAGTAAGATGAAGCCACACTGTCGCTATTACTTTTGAACTGTTCTTCCCCAACTTGTGCAGCAATAACCTATTTCATCGCTTTCAACTTTTGAATCTTGTTTCAATCTTCAGGATTTGTATTACCAACATTTTCTCTGCTACCATCCAAGCCAAAGTCTTACTGTTTGTACTATAAACTGGGATTCTTATGAAATAATATAAAACCAGAAACACAAGCCTCTGTATGAACATCCAGTATTGTAAGGCACAAAATAAACTGACCAGTGATAGTACTTTATTTTAGAGGACAACATACCAAGGAAAACCCAGAGAATTCTAATCCCAAGGATGAAAAAAGGAGGCATCACTTGGATTTGTGTGACAAATGCAACAGAAAGGTAAAATATTCATGACTCAATTATATAAAATCATAGAATGGTTGGAAAGGACCTTAACATCATCTAGTTCCAACCCCCCTGTTATGGGCAGGGACACCTCTCACTAGATTAGGTTGCTCAAGGCTCTGTCCAACCTAGCCTCAAACAGTTCCATGGATGGGACATTCACAACTTCCTTGGGCAGCCTGTTCCAGTGTCTCATCATCCTCAGAGTAAATATCCTTATATCTAACCTAAATTTTCCCTGTTTAAGCTTGAACTCATTGCCTCTTGTCCTATCACTACAGTCCCTGATGAAGAGTCCCTTTCCAGCATCCTTGTAAGCGTTCATCCATTTTACATAGGAATAACTCCTTAACCTTATCCAAACATGCTGCGCCACTGTGAAGTATTAGCATTTACTTGACTAAATACTGAACAGGTCAAATTATCTAAGGTAATATTAATATGAACAATTAAATCCTTGTATACTTTTATCTTCTAAAAAACTTAACAGTGAACAAAAATACTACTGCCTGGGAACTGACAGTGATTGCAAAGAGGAAAGTACCACTACCCTTGTAACAACAGCTGTGCAACCACCCAGACTGAACTGCCCAGAGGCTAAACCCATGGCCATGGTATGATGAACATCCTAAAATGCTTTGGTATTTTCAAAAGGACCACCAAACCCAAAGATATGGACCTGACAAAATACAGGGAGTGACCATGGCAGGTGGGTGGGTAACATGAGAGTCCAAATTCCCAGTATCTGACTTCAGTTGCATAGAACTCCTGGGAAAACAGAAAGGTTCAGCTACAGCTTTCAGTTATAGCCACTGGAAAAGGCAGATTGTGACCAGTAGCAATGCTTCAGAACAAGGGTCATATATAAAGTGAAAAATAATCGCATCAGTTTTTAGTAGTGCCCTTTACAAGTAGCTAAGAAATGGAGTGATGACTAAGACAATAAAAAGCAGTGACAAGTATAAAACCACCATGGATTTCAATACTATATTTAAATCATATTTTTATGTCAGTGGAATAGTAAAGATGAAAATCTTTCATACTGACAGCTGTGGAGCAAGAGAAGTTGTATCTCCCTGATAATGAAAGTTAAAGACCTAAGTTAGAGACTTGAGAGTCTCGAGTCCTTTAGTTCCCACTTCTGTGACATACACATTTGGTGTATCAGGAGATAAACAGCAAGGAGGTATCCAAAATGCTTACTAAGAGTTTTCCCTCCATTGGTATACATTTCCAGTGGCACTCACTACAGCTCTGCACTTCAAAAGCTGAGACCTAGCGGAGAGACATCTTCCATCATAAGTGTTTTTCAGGAGTTCCTCTCCTCTTCTTTTATTATTTTTATGTCCCTGCCCATGGAGGGGGGTTGGAACTAGATGATCTTAAGGTCCTTTCCAACCCTAACTATTCTATGATTCCATGATTCTATTTTTCAGAGCATGGTTCCAAAGATGCATTTTCTCCATAAAAGCAGACCATTATCTTCGTGTGCCATTGAAACTGGTATTTGTCTGAATGATCAGCTATACAGTTTTCACAGACATTTAACACAATCAAACAGCAGTGGTGAAAATGAGAATAATCCATATTACCACTGCTCTTTTTGGGAGTAAATGCTCTCCTCCATTACAGGAAAAAAGGATTCAGAATTACATAGAGAGCTACTGTGACCCCTTGATACTGAGTTGGCTAGGTCTATCATACATCCAAGCTTAAACAGAGATTATTATAGTAAAGACAGGGGAGAGGAGGCTTGGGAATGCACTGCTTAACTGTTGCTCAACTGCTTCCAAACTAAATATCCCATTGGGCAAAGCAGAGGCATTGCAGTTCAACAGAAGGGTGAACAGCAGACATCAGCAAGAGGATGTAAGCTACAGAGTTGCTCCTCCTCTTAAGTGAAGCATACAAACTTTCTACAATAACCTGAAACAATATAAAAAAGCAACATAATTATATAGCCACCTACTTCAGAACAACTGCTAGGTCACATGAGTTTACCTTTTTGGATTAGCAGACAGGGAGCAGGCAACATCTGATGTGACTGATATCATGTTATCACAGGATTTGTACTTGTACATTTCTGCACATAAACAGTTAACAGATGTATAGAGTTCACAAATGTAGAGAGGTCATGTCTGGAATCTGCTACAGCAGCCAAGAAGGAAACAGAATTTGAAAGCAATCTTGGAAGATGTAATCTTCAGTATCTTTAAGCCTCTCATTCTGGATGCCAAAGCAAGCAAGATTGAGTCAGCAGTTTGATAAAAAAGAGCCAAGCAGCTACACTTCAATGTGTATTTGTGTATTTGGTATAAACTTAATGCTTAGTTCTTAGAAAAGGAACCCCAAAATACTTCTGTGAATTAAAAAAAAAAAGAAAAAAAAAGAAAAAAAAAAAGAAAAAGAAAAAAAAAAAGAAAAAGAAAAAAAAAAAGAAAACTCAGTTCAACTGAATAAATGCACCTTCTCTTTTACCAATCTCCAATCTCAACACTGATTATCTATCAAGTATGTCAAACAACCAAACACTGATTAACAAAAAATTCTTACTGAAGTTTTACTATAAGGGCAATTGCCAGTACATAGTGCTATGTCAGTGGGGAATGACTTTGTGAAGAAAATACATTAAATTATTTCAATTTATTTTTAAAAGAATCCCTAAACCCCCTAATACCATGTACTATTATCATCTATTAACATGTTATTCCACTCATTTTCTAGAAACAAGATCCAAAACCATTGCTCAACATCTACGTTAAGTAGAATGCTGGGAGCTAGGGTTAATATTATTAGACTCTTCTAAGTTTTAATCCAGCGGAAACCTGGCATTGATCTCATACAGGTCAGGATGATGGAAGTGATGCAGAAATAGCTAGAGAATGAGATTAATTCCATGTTCAGGAACCTGATCTGAGCTTCTTGAGCCATATGTGAAGTAGCAATGCCAGAATGCAAGATGTGTTCCTACTAAGAAAATGGATTCAGCATATAAATAAATCAGAAAGAAGTTAAAATAGCCAACTTTTCCCTTCCAGTGATGAGAAACTGGAAAGTGCTGAGGGGTTTTGTCTTGTTACCTAACTACTTTTAAAAGTCATCCCATTACAGAGCAACCAAAATTGGCATTGGGAAGCACAGTTTTTACAGGAGTCACATTGCTAGCAGCAGAAATCCTGCAGCTGTGCAGTATGAATAACAGGGATGTGTTTTCCCAGGCTGGCCACCTTCCTGATTCGTATTCCCTCAAACTTCACCCCCATACCTTGAAGAGCACTCTTCCAAACCACAGGACAGATGAAAAAAAGGCAGTATCTGAAAGTTTAAGCTGCTTCTCTTTTGGTTTTATTAGTATTCAAATTCTATTCAAATTGCTATTAGTATTCCAACACAAATCACCTAAAAGATCACCTTAGGGAAAGGATGCAATTGTTAGCAATCTAATACTTCTCCTTTTCACTTAAGCAGCAGGGTATCACAAACAGCATCTGCAATAGCCCCAAGCAATCTTCCAATGAATCTACTTTTCTAAGGCTAAAATAAAAACACTAACAGAGAAAAAAATGCAGACCTCCATGACCACCACTGATGAAGACTTACACTATGAAACAAATTACTTTGGGAAAACAATAAAAAATCAAAGGTTTAATATTTAGTGTAAAAGATGTGATTTTAATTCTGAACTTATCTTCAATACAAGTTGATTCCTCCAGACAAAAGGTGAAGTGAAAAAATGGACTACCACTGGAAGGTCAATCGATGCCAGATCTGTCAAAAGAGGGGTGAAGCCAGCTCCACCACCCTTTAACACAAAGACTTGCCAGCAGCCCCTGGACATTTACAGTCAAGAACTGTTACCACAACTTGAGCAGCTAAACTCAACTGTCATGCTGCATCATGGAGAAGAGGCAGCCACTCAAGTAGATATAATCTAAACCACTTTGGGTTTTAATTTCTGCACTCTAAAGCATATACTAAAAGAGAATAACACTGATAATAAACTGAAAAGGTTTATCCAACCTTTGTAGAGTTAGGACAATGTTCTTCAAGTAGGATAGTTAAGCAGTCAACTTGGATAAGTAGAGAATTAAATATTTCTCGAGCTGGAAGAGATGGAAAGGGTGGCAAAAGACCATTTCTTCACCATACCTGAACTATAAGTTAAAACAAACAAACAAGACCCCTATATCCATAAATCCTCTTTGAGGAATTAGATGAGGGTTTTTTTCATTAATCAATTCTATTTGTGTAGTCAGAAAAAAATTACATCAGCTGGTAAAAATTATAGCCTATATGAAAAAGAACCTCTGACAACAACTAATACACATGCTCAGTACTACCTTAGCAGATTGCTGGTACTGTTTATTCAGAACTGTGCAACCATGTTTAGTATGTGCACTTAACAGGTAATACACATCAAAACATAAGTACGTAAAAGTGCCACAACACTTTTTCCTATTTACTGCACTTCGACACTGGCTCACAGTGCGTTACTATTTAGCTTAATAATAAAACAACCATTTTCATGGTGAGGTGTTTTTTTCCTTTTAATTTCCTGGTTAGAATGACTTACGTCATAGAATAGAATTGACTTACAGGAGTAATGTACCTCTTCTAGCCAGTCCAGTCTTCCTGATGTTGTGTTCCTTCAAATTAACTGGAAAAAATCTGACTGAAATAATAAGAGTTACTTCACCAGTCATAAGATCACACTGCTCTTGCACTACAGCAAAAGATACCAGAATCTGCAAAATGATTTTAAAATGTAGTAATATCATAAGATTAACAAGAGTAATTTATAAGATTAAAATGAAAAAGACAGAAGAAGCCTGTTTTGAACTTCTGCAAAGTATTATTCTACAACTCAGCTTGTGTGGTTGCCACAAAGCCTAACAAAAACTCTTTATGAGGTGTTCATCCACAGCCCAACAGAATGCAAGGAGCCAACAAGGTTCATCTGGGACATGTAGGTACCAAGGAAATGGAAAGCAACAATTACAAAAAAAGAAGGCTGAACTATGAAAAGGCAACATTCACTTTAAGCCTATGTAATCACCAGACTTAGAACAGAAAAGGATGACTATCACTATGGCTTTCTGTGTCAATCTTATTTATTGTGCCTTGGCTCAGGATGTAAATCAGTTGCAGAGGTAGGAACATTCCAGTCTCCAGAATGATGGTAACAGGCCGCAAAATGATTTCCCAGATGCAAGGAGAAAGACTTTTGTAGCACATCTAGTCATGCAGAGTGCTTTTTCCAAAGGTATGAGACAGGTCAGTTCTCCTTGCCAGGAAGCACTGTCTGGCAGTCTCTGGCTTTTCCAGCTCTCCTTTAGCCAACAGTAAGGCCAAAATAAATTTGTCATCTTTACCTGCCAGCTTCTTCCTTCCAATTTTCCTACACTTTTCATTAGCTTATTGAAAATTCATTACTGCAGACAGCAGAATGGGAAATTAGAACGTTAGAGTTCTCTGATTCTATGATTCTTTACCCAAAAATGCTCAGTCTCAATGTGCAACAGCAGGACGTAATGAACTTTGCTGTTCTGCACTGGCATGACATCTGCTATTTAACTGATCGACTTCCAAAGTTACTCTCTAAACCAAAAGTTGAAATGTACATATACACCCACAATATAAATTTCCCCTTTTTCCCTCCCCCTCCCCAAGCACAACTATGGACACAAATGAATTTGGAAATACTTCAATTCCATATTAATTAAACCTTAAAGCATGTTTCTATGAACAGAACTTTGAGCCTTCTCACTAAGGAGGAAAGAGAAAACAGCCATGGATACGAAACATTTCACACAGCAATAGCTGGTTTACTCCAATGCTGTCAAACTAATGACAAGAAGTGGAGAACTGCAATCTCACCCTGAAATCTAGTGCAAACAAACCAGTTAATCACAGCCACCATGTAATTTTAGTATAACCCATATAGGGCAAGGGGGCTATCATGTTTACAAGAGACAAAGGTGTTTGTTCCAGGAGGAAAGCAGCATTGGGGAGGCCTGCAAGTCCTGATGCCTCTATCTGGACAACG
>JANHGB010016650.1:29553-54912 GCA_026283785.1 Coracopsis vasa
TTTTTTTCCAGTTTTGGAAAGTCAACTGTTTTGTCAATTGTTACTGTTCTCAAAGTATGACTACTTTTCAAACTTCAGGCTATCCAGCACCACTAAAATGGTATTACTCTCAAACCATTTAAAAAAGTAAAAAAGGACCACAGCTTCTTGCAAATAGTCTTAGCAGAATTAAAGAGTATCATCCCAGATTATCACCACCAGACAAAATACAGACTAAATAGGTCAGTGTAGTGCATGCGCTCTTTCTGCTTTACAGTACTCCTTATTTTGCACTATGAGGTTATCTTTCAAAAAAAACAGCCAACAGAAATAGTCTTTCATAGTTTTACCATTTCTTTTTCACTAGAAAACAGTAAAATCAAACTTAACTCTTTGGTGCCAGGTATCTGTCAAACCACTAGAAAAAACCTCAGTCAATGAAGTGTTGAGCAATTCACCTTTTATAATGAAACCCACTTACAATTTCAACTTCAAATAAGGGAAATCATAATAGACCTCTAGCAGGGATTATATTATGGCCCAGAAGTTGTTTTTCCCCAGTACAAAGCAATTGCACTGTAACACAAGTACTACAAGAACATCCAGGAGGTGTATTACTTAGCAGGCCTTGGAAAACTCACTACTAGAAGATGACACTCCTAGAGTTTGAATTAGAGATGATGTGTTCTTGTTTCACTAAGGAGGTTTCTCCCTTTTATTTTATTTTTTAATCTGGTTTCTTCTCTGCTTGAGATGTGATTTTTTTTTTTTTTTTTTTTTAAAAGAAAACTTCTTTCAGGAAAATCAGATACAACTTTGCTGTGATACAACTGAGCTACTACTCTCCCATAGAAAAGGATTTTAGCCACTGATTTACGCACCTGAAACATGTTGCCATGGAACCCCATTAGAAGTAGATTTTGTTAGTGAAGAACATTAAAGGTCCTGGTAATTTTTTTCTCTGACAGTTAATGACTGTTTATTATCAGAAGGGGATTTAGCAAGCCTCTTAACTTGCTGAATCACACATCTATGGAAGGTCAACTGTTATTCCTGGGCCCAGCAATCTTCAGCTAGATCCTCAAATCCCCCAGGCTGCAGATGCTCCAGGAAATTACTCTACAACATCACTTAACCTTTACCAACTCTTCACATTTTATTTGTGCCTGCCTATTAGATTTATAGTTTTACCTGAGTTAATTTTACATCCCAGCTAAGTTTAAATGAAAACACCACATAATATGAAAGTTAATTAAAAAAATCATATGGTAAACATTTTGGTGCAGAAATTGGAAAATCTGTTATAATAGAGATGTCCAAAATAAGAAAGTACAATTATAAATTGTAATTAGCAAGAAGCAACTGCCAGTGTTAAAATAAGAAAGTACAGTTATAAATTGTAATTTATACTCCAGAGTTTTGGAGAAGTTGGAACTTCCCTCAGCACTAGGACAACAGCTCTGAGGAACCCGGGGAAATAATTCCTGCCTACTTACCCTTGTCCAATGCCAACCTGCACTCAAACCAAACATACTCCTTCCTTTGGAAATAGATTTTCCCAAATTGCAAGAAAATTTCTGGTTGTTAAAATTTCTTCTGAGTTTGGCTATTTGCTAACTTCCTCCTGCTTCAAGATGGAAAAATCTTAAAGTACTTTTGGAATTCAACCAAGGGTTTCCTTCACAAAGGATATCTCTCCTACTGCTAAGGCATAAACTATCATAAAAATGAAAATACTATGTGCAACTCCAATCAGGTTTATGTTCTTTCTGTCTCCATCTTACAGTTTTCAAAGAAACTGGGTCTGACATTACACTGTTGGGGTTTTTACACAAACGGCTTTACAACATTTGATCACCAAAAAAAAACCCAACCACTTAAGTTCTCAGGTTTTTTCAAAGGGGAAAAATGTCACAGTCATATTTCTGTAACCATATCCTACATTTTATGTACTTGACACCACAGTGGATGACACTGTACTAACCAAAAGACAAGCCAGATCCACCAGCAGTAATCCCTGTGCAAGAGTCCAGATTTCAGAGTGGTTGTAATGAAGACAAAAAATGCAGACTCACCAGCTCGCAAAAGTTAATCCTCATCCACACTTTTATTCTAAAGGAATTGATCAAAAATGTGGGAAAGACAATGGTGAATTTTCAAATGTTAGTTAGCAAGAATATTTGTTATTAATAGAGAATATTTATTGTTATTTAAATGTTATTCTGCAAGAATATTTGCCAACTACAAGGTAAGCTGTTAACATTCAGAATTACAATGAGTACTTAAAAACATAAGGGTATTTAGCTACATGAAATGCAAACCTTACAAAGCTCTTTACAAACATACCTCCTCATGCAAGAGGGAATGTGAATATGAAAAAATGTGCCAGTAAGAATGACTGTCAGATGTTATTCATAAGGACTAGTGGCAAAATGAACAATTCCTGGTGTTCAACTACTTTTGTCTCACGTACATGAGCCACAATTATAAAAACTATCCCAGGAAAATTTTCAAAGGGTCAGAATTCACAGTCATAGGCAGATTTGTTTCTCAGGAAGGTAGCAAATGCACATCTGTTTAGGTTAGCAGAGACATATCATCATGTTTCCAGGGCTGGAGTCTTCCATGTTGAAGACTTCTTTCTTCATACTCCATTTCTGTAATAAACACCCTGATGCTCTTTGAACATCAGCTGCTTCCTGTGCTTAAAATTCACCATCACCACCTACTTCTACAGTCCTCTTCTTTAAGTTCATCATCCTAATGAAATAAGCTTAGGAGACATCCGGTTTTGACCATCCTAATTGTAGCACAATCATGCTCTTACATTACCTCAAAAATAGCGTTCGAGATCACTTCCTCAAAATAAAAGTTTTGCTCTCCCACACCATTACCAGAAGACTGATATCAAGTGTTGTTTAGCACTCATTTCAAGGCTGAATCCACATCCTAAAATTTATACACCACATTGTTTGTGACTGTGTGGCTTTGCAAAAAGATAAAATAGAAGTTTCTCAGCTTTCCTCTCTGCCAAAGTCACTGTGTTTGCCTTCATTGTGGGACAGCACCTTAGTCATGAGCATTCTTCTGTTTTCAGTAGAGGAAGTCTTAACCCATCAAGGTTGGTCATCTGCTGATGACCCACCAGCAGAATTCATTGCTCTATAGGCTACACCCACACTGCAGTGTACCCATGTTCTGCAACGGGCTGTAAGATTATTCAGACTGAGGACCTGATCTAAGCACATTACAGCTTTCTTCCACCTTTATACCTATGTTTCCCTCCCTTGGAAACCAGGATTCAGATTGAAAGGAGAAGCAAGAGAAAAGAAAAATTGTAGTGTGTGCTTGGGGCTCACCCAAAGTCAGGTCCCAGATAGGTTGTGAGGCAGGACCTGGAAAGTGCTTTGCAGTCAACAAACAAAGTGGTTCTGAGTTTAAGGTCCCACACTCCTTATTTTGACAACTCAGTGATTACTCTTGACCATGACATTTTTGTCTTAGCCCTCTGCATGCCCCTTAATATCATCAGATTGGCAAGGGAGTGGTTGTTTGGCTTTTCTGTTGTTTTTGTTTGGGGTTTTGGTGGGATTTTGTTTTGCGTTTGGATTTGGGTTTTTTTTAATGCAACAGTAAGAAGCTCAAGTATACCATCTGTTTACGTAAGTAAAAGACAAAGCTATGAACGCAATGGAGTAGTTTAGAGATAACATGACAGAAGTCAAACCCTTGATCACAACAACTGATATAACAGGGTCTTTAATTCCAGCTACTCATACTGTTTGAAGTGTTACTCCCTAGCATTCTGCCAACAACATGCAGAAGTACTAGTGTAAGTATAAATACCCAAGCAACTCCCAAATACATTAAAAAATTGCCATAAGGAAAAACAAAACTGCAATGGACTGATTTACTAACAAGTCTTCTGTCACAAGCATCACACAGGTATTTTTAAAAGTCCATGGCTGAAATAATGCTTATATAACTATTTTTTTATGAGTAAGGGCCTTTAAAAACACTTCTCAGCAGCACTTACTTCACATACCTTCTTCTGAAAATGATTCAGGTTATCAGGCTTGTTACAGTTTTTACCAAAGAGAAAGACCATATATTGTGGAGTACTCCTACCATCGATAACAAAACATTTGTTACTTCATAGAGCAAGAGCAGCTTTGGGCACCTCAGTCTTAAGCTATGCATCATAGTAACTCACTGCAAAGACATTTCAAAGGCAAAACACAGTTTTAACTCAAGCTCAAATACCACCTCTGTACTCTAACTTCAAAACACTTCTCCAGAACAACTCCTACCTACAAAAACTCAGCCAATGCTCAGTGACTAGGCAAATGGAATGAAGTGATGTTATCCAAAGTCTTGAAATGCTCCTGAAATTCCTCATCTGTTATATCATTATAAAGCCCTTTGAACATTTAGCAAAAATATATCGGCTTTTAGAGGTATAAATGTATGTTGTTACACTCTGTTCAGAAGGGAAGAGAGCAACTGCTAGTTTCTTCACTTCCTTTCTGTAACAGTAGTCCATGAGCAGTCTTTGTATTTGTAGCCTTCCTAGGAGAGCCAACATAGCCCAGATTTTCAAACCCAGACCAGCTCCATTTTACAGAGAGGCTCCTTTTCCATACCTAAGAGGTAGGAAGGAGTGAAAAACCTCCCTTTCCTCAAACAAAGAAAAGCAAAATCACTAATTCTGCTAAACTGCCACAGTCTCCTCCCTCATCCATATAGCTGAGCACAGATGTTCTACCTTTGCCTCATGAGGCACTTTGACACTCAGGACAACACAAGTTTGTACATACATGCATACCAATACACATACAAGTTCATCTTCCCCATCTTTTAATTCTTGGTTAGTTGTAAACTATTCATGCAAACTTGTAATAACAAGACTTGCAAGAACAGTACTATGACATTTATCAAGGACTTCAAGTGATGACTGAATTTAAACACCTCATTACAGCAGCGATCTGTTCAGCCCGTGTGGGAGGTTGCCTTTTTATTTGAGAAACTATTGAATTCCTTTTCACAGCTTTACTTCTCACAAGAGAAGACTCCTATACTGCATGGTTATTTACTTTCTCTTCAAACAATCTAGATGAATAGGAAGAATTACAGTCAACTAATTTTCTTAACTAATTTTTCCTATTCTTCCTACAAACTTCTGTTTGCAGTGACCATGCCAGAAGGAGTTTTCAACTATGTAACTCCAACATGGGAAAACAAAAGTCAGAAAGAAAAGAGTTCTCCCCCTTCCACTGAAAACATCAGCTCTTGGAAGTGTCTGCAAGTCACTTTACATGAGTACCACATCAGCAATCAACACTGGGTTGCACGACATCTTCTAGGGCTTTGTGGTCACACAAACTCACATGTTTTCCAAGCATTCTACTTTAGGAAGAGATTTAATTGATGAATGAAGACATTCCTCATACTTGAAAAGATTAAGCTAACCCACAAAATACAGTGGGGTATAAAAGAAATGATTGTGACTTTTGTAAAGTAAGCATTGCCTTTGATCTTATCTGCTACAATTCCAGTTACCCCACATCACTTCTGGAGAGCCTGTTTTGTGCTGCTGGGTATGGAGGAACAAGGTATCCGTGTGGTCTCAGCATTTCAAGCAGGAGGTGATCTCTGCAGGTTGAGTCCCACAAGTATTTTATGCTATTTCAGATTACAGAAAATTACTGAGCAAAAGAAAGTAGATTATGATTAAAAAAATAAAAGAAAGGGTATACAAACTTAGGATATATATTACTTATAGATAAAAGTAATAGGACATATATTACTTAAAATTAAGGTTAGCTCTTCCTAGTCTGTCATATTCCCAGTACAGTTTAAAATGGTTCTATTATTTTAGTGCTCCTGCTACATACAGTTCTATAAGCATAATAAATACTCCACAGTAAATATTAAGCTTTTCAGGATAGCATGATATTTTGAGCTCAGATCTAGGTATTCATTATAGCTTTCAGATCTTTTTCTGCTCTTTTGGTCTTTTAAACACATTCTATTTTGCTGAAAAAGCAGTACTTTTTATCTACTGTTTATTTACATTTTCTGCTGATCTTGCTACATCTTTACACTACTCAGACAGTGCTGGCAATTCCTTTTAATTATGGGGCTTCGCTGCCTTGAAGAAGATGAGTATAAAAATTTGCCCAACGTCAGTAAATCAACCAGCTCTCTCAGGCTGGAGAATGAGATGTTTCTGCATGTGCTCTGAATTCAGATTCTTCAGCCCAAACCCTGGGCACCGTTATGTTACACATTTTTGACATAATGATCTTTGGTCAGCTTTCTTTTTCCCCTTGCCTCTACCACAGAGTTAACTGAAGCTGAAATTAGTGTTAACTCTTACTGACATCCTATACATTTAAATCTTCTTCTAGGGGTCTGATGATGACTATTCACCTTGTCTAATTTGCCAGAGGGTGCAATGCAAACCAGCGCAGCCCATTAGCTGCTAACTCATCATCTTCATATCACAGTGAAAACAGTGACTGAGCAGTAATCCAATTTCACTTTGCATCTCATATATTATTATTTATGGTGGCTGTTCTCCCTTGAGCTAGGCTAGCCAGCCAAAAGGTAGTGTGAACAACTGAAGTTTTCAGGAAAGATACAACCTGACCTAAGACAAATTGAATGTGGCAAAATGACTGGGTCAGAACCTAAAATTAGGTATCCAGAGGTACGTTAGTGTAAAGAAAATCTGTATATCCTATGTCCCCCCAATATTATTAAAATTAGTCTTTTTTCAACCTACAAATGCCATTTTGAGATTTTAATTTTTTTTTTCCTCTGAAGAGAAAAATCCTTTTACCATAAACTTATCAACCGAATAACGTGAATGCATGTATGGTCGTTCAATTTTAAAAATCACAGTTTAATGCTGCAGATGCGTGGTGCACGTTTATGCGTACACATGCACATAAATATGTGCTCTCTGGAAGACTTCTGAAGCAGTCTTAAATCACAGATCTTCTGCTTTAAGGAGATAAGATATTTTTAGGGGTAAAAAAAATCAATTTTCCGAAACTTGAGAAAAAAAAATTAATTTCTTCCATATGAAAAATGCTGCCAAAATCCTCTTTCCACACAAACCATTGGTATTTTTAGAAGTAATAAGCCTTGCCTAAGGGAACTATTATTTTTCACATTTCACTAACTCCTATTCAGAACAAACAAATGAGGAATACAACACTCCATCAATGCAACCAAGCAAAATTACTTTTGCATTTTTCATAGTCAGCTCTGCCAAAGACCAAGGGACAGACCATAACAGCACACAACTTGTAACCATTTCACAGTCTCCCAGACTTTTACTACACTGCAATTCTGCAGATACTGAGAGTACATAAGGCCTCAACTTTGAACTCTATTGCAGATTATTAATTATTCCTTTTTCTACTCTAAACTAGGAGGCACGTTTCCACAGAACTTCAGCTTAATCTAGTGCAGACTTGACATATTTCAATGCTCAAGTAACTTTTGCATCGCTAACGTTATCAAAATCTCACTAAAATATATACAAGCATTTGTTCATACTCCTTGCCCATCATACCTAAGAAGAAAGCAAGCACCTTTGTTTGGTGTAATGGTCTTAGGCTACTTTTTCAGCCAAGTACCCAACTTCTCAATACTCATATATAACCTTCTTGACCATTTAAGCATTGCTTGGATCATGTAGCAAAAGCATCAAACCTTGCATTTACATCAGGTTTTTTGTTTCAACCCTTCCTGAAATGTCTGAGATTCCTTATCCCATGCACTGGAATACTCCCTTATGAAATACCCATTTTAAATACAAACTGAATTTGTAGTTGCAAAAACTAACCTATAAAAATGTCAGGAAAGCCACCAGAAGCTGCATCTCCAAGCAGATGAAATACTTTATCAAACAAATAAAAATCATAACAAATGAAAGAACCCTTTCATTAACCTGGAATCTTTCCCCATAGCTTAGTATTCAGAACAAAATTTTTTGCTCTAAATATGCTCATACAATTCTTCCAATCTTAGCTCATGAATTTGCCTAGAAATAGGACATCAGAATTTAGATTGCTTAACTAATGTGAGCAGAAGCCAACTATGACATTTATTAAAGCCTAGTAATTCTAAAAAACTAAACTTGTAAAAAAATTTTTAGGACAGTTTTCAGACTACATCTACCCTAGCAAATTAAACAGCAGTCTGGTGTTCCTGAGCACTGGAATTAAACCCCACAATTCTAGGAAGTTTTTGATTAAGCCATCCCTAGCTTGCTTGCAGCCCATGCCAACTGTCTGTCTCCCATACAATTCTCAGGCACAGTTCACGGTGAGCATGGGTCATGCAGGATTCCCAGCAGAGTTTGCCTGCAGCCCTATCTGGAGAAAAAGAGAATTTCAAAGCATGGATGCAGGCTCTTCCATGGACATGGGCATCAGTATCACGGAATGGCCCTGACTACATTAATTTACCAGCATGGATGTAACCACAAGACAAGTAACTTCTACCTCAACTTTTTAATCCAGGTTTCAAAGTACCGCAATGACTGCCCTGAATTCCTTACCTCTAATCCTTGCAAACATCAGTCATGCTGCCTGCTGCGTTCTGGGAAAGGAAATGCCTTCCCAAGACAAGTCGGGTACTATGAGGCCAGGCAATGAAGGGACATGGAGCGTTATCAGATATATCACAGTTACTCTGAGGCAAATGTCAGATGTGCCTAGAAGCACATTGCTCGTTGAAAGAGTGAGTTAGTTACATCCTATTTCACCACTGAGCACGAGCAGACACACAAGGCAGCTAATACAGATTAGTTCAAGCACTGTAATGTCTCATTTTATCTTAGTCTAGAGCAACTTCTCCATTTTGCAACACCACACAGCAATTATTACAGTTCTTTCAGACATAGGAGATGCATAAACTCAGGGTGCTTGTGAGGCTGAGCGTTTCCAAGCAATAGAAATGATCATGCATCCCATGTCTCACTGAATTATGATGTGCAAAGCTGATTATACTCTATTGCAAGCAAGTCAGTATGAATCCCACCGCACAGGACTGGCCAACACCATCCTCTCTAAGAATGATATGTGAGAGCCATTTCAGCCGCCTTGGTCAAGAAGCAGCTGAAACACTGCTCTCCTGAACTGAACATCTAATTCAGCAGGATATTGCTTGTGCTGCTTCACAGTTTACACCACATTGCTGCTGTGCTAACTCCAGTTCTCACCCACCCTAGACGTGTGTGGAGGATGCAGCAACCGGTCTCCTGGAGTGAGCTCTGATGTTCAGCTGGAGGAAAAGGTTACCAGACAGCTGGTATCTTGGCAAGATTAACTAGGTTATGCACTTTAATATCAGCTATGAAGACAGCTGTGCCTTCTTAACTTCTACATACCACAACAAACAGAGGAAGAAATAGTCAGTAAAAGAAACCAACATCTTGGGAACATTAAACCTCTTTCTATTTCTTCTATACTAAATGTGGTTCTAAAGAGAAGGGAAGCTTTAGATGAAAATCCATCATTCAGAAATGAACCACAGGGAAATTTCACAGTCCTCATGAAATGCTGTTGCTTGGAGATTTAGGTAGAAATTTGTTGCTGAAATAGCAGCTACCAAAAATAGCTCAAGTGATATTTGACTTGGCATAAGGTCATGAAGGCAACATTCATAGACACGTGAGGGGAGATTCACAGATTCCAAAATTGGTGGATCCCAAGCTGACCTCGCAGCAACAGACTTTTGACTGCTAAGAAAAGCTATAGTATCATGAGACAAGGACAAGATGCAGAAAATCTGCGCTGGGTGGCAAGATGAAATGTAATTAAAAAACAAAACAAACCGACAGAAGACCTACACATTGCTTTAAACCAACAAATATTCAAGGCCTGTTAGTAACAAACTCTACATGAGAGTATGCAAGGTCTTGCAAGAATCTCTTCCGTCCTTCAGCTGTACAACTCCAGTATGCTACAAAGAATTTCATCTAGCAGATAATCCCCTCCTCTAAACTAAACTATCCTAGGACTACACTCAGCAGTTCCTATCCAGAGTGCTTAACCAGCTAACAACCATGGCAACCGCTGCAGCAATTCCTGCAGGTACTCCAGGTCTGGCTGGAGCACTTCCCATGTTACAGTGGGACATCAGACCATGACAGGCAAAGCGGCACACCAGTAGCCGCAGAGACAGAATGAATGCATCTTCTACCCACCTGAACAACTGCAGACTTTTCTCTCCTGGGCTACAGAACACTGCAAACCAATCTCTGTCCCATTATTTAAGGAACATGTAACAATATCGGAAGTAATCACTCTATGGAGAGGATATTAAAAAATACACTATACATAGGGCAGGGAGGGAATGACTGATTTAGTCTGTGCAACTAAATTCAGCACCAAGGTGTTCTATTAGCCCATAATGAAAGGAAACCAGTGATGGCACTGCTGGAGACTGGTCAGTCTTGGAAGTTCTCTTAAGGCCCCATGGCACATCCCAACCCACCTGAGGGATCCAAACTGCTGACTGAATATGGCTACTGCCCCCAGACCTGTTCCACTCAGAGGCTGTGGGGCTGTGCCCATGGGCAGGGTCTTTGCTAGCCCAGTTATCACACTGGGCTCCCAGTCCCTCACAGAGCAGCCAGCACTCACTGCTTCCCAACAAATGCCTCCGAGTTTCCATCCTCTTATCCAGATAACAGATGAGAAGGTATTATGGAGAAGGGAAATGATGTGTATCTTCCAAATCCTCACTGTTGTTTTCATAAAAACTGCTCCAGCTTCCTGCCACAGCCTAATTCTGATGGAATTTTTACAGTTTCCTATCGCAGATCGCTGTGTGGATCCTCTGCTCTCAACAGAGTGGAGGACATTATCAGTGCTTTCGATGAAGACATCTACACCCTCAAATGGCAGTGTCACAATCTCTGTTAGTATTCTTGATGTTGACAGCTCCACATTTTATATATGTTGCCAATGTTGAATACATTACTGGAATTTCTGTGGCCGGAAGCAGCAGCATTACCATGCACTAGAATTCAGTTCGGTGTTTCATCCTGTTCTCCAAATTTTCTATGAATATAAACATGAGTAAACAAAAAACAAGGCAAAGACCAGAACCTACACTTTTCCTCTTCCGCACACCAATCTACAACTTGCTTTCCTTTCAGCCTCCTTACTCCCACAAGTTCACACAGTAACTCAGCTTTACGAGAAGAACATTCTATTCCTAACCAAACATCCGAAAACTTGTGGCATTCTGGGTTGCAGATAATCAAGACTCTTCAAGCTCAGAGAGGGCTAAAATTATGTCTAATTCTCAGACAAATACTCAAATCAGTGTTATTCTTATGCAAATTCACACAGAAGCAGCATTCAGTTTTGGATTAGGTTTCCCTGGTTAGTAACCCAAAGAAAACATGCAGGCAGTTTGCTGTCTGACCTTTGGCATACAATGAACCCTAGGCGGAAGATGACAGCAATTCAGTATTTCTGAGAAGACAGATATCCAAGGACCTTTTAAGCCAAACACTGATACTCCTCATAAATTCAGATGCCTAAAGCTGGCAGTGGTTGAAAGCAACTAACCTGGACTACTGTATGGAACATCCCAATTTAGGCAAGATTTAGAACTGTATTTTGCCCTTTCTCTTCTACGTGGCCTTGTTACATACACCCTTTCTGCTAAACGTCACTGAGTTTGCATTAAGGCTTTAGCACCTCTCAGCCTTCATTTCTTGGCTGCACTGGACAAAGGAGTTTTCTGCACACTGGGTGGTCTGAATGGTGGGTATCAAATCAGCATAACAACACATTGCAGAGCCTTTCTTCCAAGAATCATAGTATTTTCCAAACATTACCTCATTATTTTTCCAACTGGTTATACATACACATGAAGCATGAGGTCTCCTAGCTCCTAAGACAGCTCTCTTCCCAGCTCCTTAGTGTCTTGTTAAAGTTACTTCTTAGTACCTTTTAAGTTGAGCAACGAACTTGTTCTACAGCTCTTCCTTCTCCATCACTGGCTGAAGTAATTAAGTCCTGCTAATAATAATAAAAGCCATTACCTTCAAGCACATGTTTGATCTTCCTGTCAAGTCCTCGTACAAACGCAATGCCTTTATCTCAGTTCTTCACCTCCTCTAAGATTTTTGATGCTGCTTATTTTCTGAACATCTTTCTGAGATCCTCACCTCCTGAACAAAGTCTTTTATTGCTGTCATATTTTAGTCTACTCAGAAACGGGCTTAGAGGACCAAACAAACAACAAAAAAGCACCAACTCCACATTAAGCAGTATTTAAGTACATCACATTTTAAGAACAACTGAAGAGTTTCTTTGGGCATTTCATAACTATTCCTGCAGCAACAAAGAGTAATAAAAGCTACTTATTGCAGCAATGATTCCCTGAGCAGACATGACAGCTGCCAATTACTATGCCCAACTGTAATAAAATCACTTATCAGCCCTAAAAACTGAACTTTTCCATACTCCTTTCTGATTAAAAGTTCGAAAGTGTGCAGGGAAAGGAGAGGCTTGGTTCCTTCCCCTCAAGTAAACAGACATCCATAATTGAGAAAGGGCACTGCAGATACCTGTCAGAAAGCTTCAATCAAGCTTTACCAAAGCTGAATAAGCAAATTAATTTTATGTCCACAGAAACTGCATCATTAACACTATCTTAACACATCATTACAATGCATAATTTTCACACAGCAGTTTTTCAACTACACAGTAATTACTAGAATGGCTGACACCACACAGGACACTATATAACACAACCAACCAAGAAGACACAGGAAGCCAAGATGGTGTAAACCACACTCTCAAAAACATGAAAAGTTGCCATGCATGTATTGTGAGGCCAGGAAAGAGGACAAAATTACAAAGAAAGAAAATAATTAGTAGTAGAAAGGCAATTTAAACAAGAGAAACTATGTGAAGCAGAAGATGGACCTGCAAGGAACTGTCATGGTGCAACAGAGGCCAGCAGCTTTCTGGGGTAAGCAGGGCCTCTCCATGGAGAGTCCGTCAGGGCAAGGCCTGGCAGCCAGGGCCCATCCCAGCACCCCAGCCAGGAGCAGGGCAGCTGGGGCACTGAGGCAGCCCCAGCCCCAGGCATTGGGCACTGCTCTGGCTGAGGTGTCCAGGCTCAGGTGTCTGGGTGAGCCATCCAGGCTGAGGCTGGGCCAGGACATGGGCTCATGCATGGGCCAAGCTCAGCAGGGCCCATGGCTGGCCAGAGCAGGGCTGTGGGGAGCTACAGACCAGCCCTGCTGTGGCATCGCTGGGACAGGGCCTGGCGTGAGGTCCTGGGCCATGGGCAGGTGAGGGACCAGGCAGGGACAGTGAGGGCCATTACTGCCCTCAGGCCTCGGGCAAAACCAACACGAACAGCAGCTATGATACCAATTAAATCATAGAAATAGCTTTACCCTGATGTCAAAAGTGAAAATGGGCCAATGGGTGAGATAAAAGCTCCAGTTGCAGATAAAACGGTTGTCATACTAAAAATATCAGCAGTAACTGACACACAAAAATTCCTGTTTACGAACTTCGCAGGAAGAAGTGGTTAGATCATGAAGGATGCCACTCTTCATAAAGCAGTAAACAGTATCCATCAGGAAACGTTCAGCAGAGAGAAGACAAACCGGGAAATACAAATATGTAGTTACCGAAGTTAATAAAAATGCCATTACTGCCTTCCAAATCAGGGAAAGAAAAAAAAATACTGCTAATTTTAAAAGGTTAAATCTCAAAATCTTCATTCAGTATTTATGTTGATTAATTGTCTCAAGATATAAGTTAACAGATACTTATATGCAGGATTACAGAATGCACTGTCAATATGCTGGATAGGATTGGGGATCACTTGTTATTAACAATGAGGAAGGCACTCCTGATGCCATCTTGTTAAAGTTTTAGAAGTACTTTAGAAGATCAGTATGAGGCCACCAAACAGCTGAAACCTTACTGAAGTTAAGATTTCAAATGCCGTAAGTGATGCTAGACTTCAAAATTACTTCTATTTAAAATAACCAAGATTTATAATTATAAAATAAAGCATAACAGGTAAGTCACACAGAAGCGGAAGAAACTAAAACTAAAGCAACACTACTTAAACACATAATAGTATATGTTAAGATTAACAATACACACACACTCCTATTCAAGTTTTATTATTTACTTCAGTACCAGAAGGCTAGTATTCTAAATGCCCAATGCCAACAAATAAACAGACACATGCTATAGAAGTTTGCTATGCCAGAAATGTTTTCCTTGGTGAGATAGAAGCCCTACCCAAGCAATGGCTGGAAAAATCAGGATAACAAACAATATGAGAGACGTAGCACCTATCAAAGAGAATTTTGTTACAAATCAGACAATAACGCACATGTTCATGGATGGTTAGAATCAGGGAGGCGGCAAGACTAGGCATGAGCTAAGAATCTGAATTGCAGAGCTACTGCAAGAGCTAAGTATCTGAATAAACTCTTTACTGAGCAGAAACCTAGCTTTTAAGACAACAAACTGTTGTTCTTTTCCCCAAAGCCTCGTTTTGCAGAGAAATTACCACGTTTCATCACAAGAAAGAGTCTCAAAGAAGAAATTATGTAGCCACACAGGAAATCTAAATACATCAACCTACAAGCACATTACATAGCCAACTATCATCACCTTGCTACAAGTTCAGAAAGACCTTGAGGTATCAGAGAAGAAAGCTGCTTACAAAAACTTACACTAAAACACATCACCATTCTCCAGATTATTTGCAAGAAATAAATTAAGAAGCTTGAGAAATTACTGATGCAGTTCTGATTAGTTCCACTGGGAGTGCAAATTCCACTGCAAAGTGCAAATTAAAACAAAACAAAAACCCTAAAATACCGGGAAAGATAGTAAGAATATAATGCCAAATCAAATGATAAATCAAATTCCTTCACAACTGTTTGGACTCAGTAGAGTTAAAAAAAAAGAAGGGGGGGGGGGGATGTGGGGGTATGGGTGTGTGTATCTATATATAATATGTGTAGGTAAATAGTGGGAAAATTGACCTGCATTTCCAAAACCTGACCGGAACCACCCAGGATACAGCATCTAACTCTTTTGTATCCTGGAAAACGTGTCACAGAATAATTAAGTCTTGAATTTTGGCTGCATTCTAGTACAAGGAGAAGAATGGTGTGGGTTTACTGAAATCACCAATGCATTCTGCATTTATTAAAGATTTGGAGAAGGCAGTAAACAAAAAAATGCGATCTTGTCTGATCATACAGATGTTTTCAGATTGGGAGAACTCCAAAATTTTAAGACGTAAAACCCAACCTATTAAAACTGGAAAGATTATTAGACAATGAAATACAGTAAAAAAAAATATTGGGAATGAAAAACAGAAGCTGAGCATCTCTGAACTACCAAGACCATCAGTGGAAAACTGCCTTCTAACAGCACAAAGGTCAACAAATCTTATGTAGCTGGTTTCCTAGAATTATCTAAAAGAAAAAAAAAAAAAAGAAATATGAAAAGGAATTCTTAAATATATATCAGACCTATAACATAAAACAGTAATGTAACAAAGGTACCACATACAATCACTGTCTTGTGTCACAAAGTAGTAGGAGCACTGAAATGCATGTACAGTCATTAAATGGTTTAGTACTATGGCACAGAGAGAACTTAAGACACATAGAGAGATTGCAGGAGTTGAGATTTTTGATTATGAAATACAGAACTAAGAGCATTTTAACTGAAATTAAAAAAAAATTTAAAAAAAAAAGACAAAAAATGTTAGAACTCCCTTTCACTTATTTGCTGCACTGACAAAGTCAAATTGCAAGTAGATGCCATTATCTCACATAGCATCTAAGACATTTGTCAGCATTAACATCTAGTCATTCAGATAAATACAGTGATAGCCTCTTTATTTACTCAGGAGGGGGAAAAGGCAAATAAATCAACTTAAAATTATTTATCAGCTGAGTCATTAGTTAAGCCAATACATGGAAAACAAATCTTGGGGGATTATGCTGCTAAAATACAGAAGACATCTTAGTGCACTGTATAATTAACTAGCTTGGTTGCACCCAGAAGGGAGGGAGCATTTGGCAGCAGAAGTCCAAGCACAGGACCATACTAACTCTCATCCTGAGCAGCAATGCTCACAGGCCCAGGTGAGAGTTGAGTGCTGAAACCAAGAGCAAAAAAAGGGCAATCATTTCAAAGTGACCATGTTAGCGTCTGTCCCCTGGGGATTCTTCTTTCTTTCAGTACTTTCACTGAGAGGGATTAAATGTTACACTTGAAAAACTCTCACAGTAGGACACCAGCATGTGACCTGAGACTCAAGTCCCAGTCGGGCTTTATCCCAAGCCTAGGAACTCAGGTTCACAGCAGGCACCAGAACAAGGGCATGCAGAATGAGAAATCTCATTCCACACACACACATTTTTTTACATTTGATTATCGTAAGGAAAAGCTCAAAGGTTTCTCATTTTTTCAAATGGCTTCAATCAGAGTTCAGGAAGTGAAACCTGTGCTGCTTTCTAGGAACAGAGGTAGTGCTCCATGGGTGCTCTCTGCTCCAGCAGCAGGCAGGCAGAACTCTGGAATCGAGATCTCCTTCTCCTTTTCCACCTAGAGTAGGAAGAGTCCAGTCTGAGGAGAAGTACAATTCACTTCTTTGCAGATTTGGTACAAGGCGTATGCAAGTGTGTTCCACAAGAAGCCCCTCAAAGTAAGCCAATCTTCCACCTGCACTTTGTAGATGCAGGCCCACAAGGAATCCCATCTACAGCTAAAATGTAACTTGAAAATTATAGAGGAAGGAAGAATGGGGAACCAAGGACAGAGTAACAGGAGTTACACTGTATCTTCTAGAAGCTTTTTTATAACGAAAAAAGCTTCCCTGCCCTGCCCTTGAGGTATTTCTTATCAGGAAAACAGAAGAGGGCATGCAACCTTCCATGACTAAGCATGCCCAGAAGGCAAATGACAGAAGATCAGAGGTGGGTAGACTCAAAGTGTTTTGGTTGGGGAAATACAAAGAAAAAGTAAAAATCCAACAACCAGCACAACTTGTACAACGACCCATCAATATTTCAGTCATCCATCTAAATCTCCAACAGACCATTCACAGTTTTAGTCACTGGAATGACTACAAAAATCTAGGCACCAAATTCAAAATACATTTCATGCTCAGAATAAAGATGATCCTTCACTTTCTAAAATTATTTAATCAAATCCTTACATTTGGTATTAAATTGCAAATTATAGAGGAGACACACACGCTCTCCAAGTGTAAACTTAATTCTTTAAATTCTCTTGAGTATTATGTGGTTCCCTAAGCCAAAAACTGATTCAGTATGACTATTAAAATATCGAGGCATAAACATGTATTGTTTTTAGGGCACTAATATCATCTTTATAAATTAGATTATAACTTAGATTATTACTGTTTGATGCTTGCAAACTACAGATTAGCTGCTAAGTGCTACCGTAAACCCACTATAAACAGCATGCTGGATGGCTGGATTCAGTGCAACACAAGATCTGAAGAAAATGTATATCCATGAGAAAGCAATAATAAATGTACAATTTAAGTAGAAACACACTGCTTACATGAATCAACTTGATTCATTTAATACAATTGTTGCAACAGCAACAAGCAGAAAATGAGAGTTTATGCTTATATTCTCAGAGGTAGGCTAGATCTGGCCTCATAAGGAGCGTATGGACTTGATTAACATGAGCTCAATTTTAAAAAATTGAAACACAACAACACAAAAGTATCCTGTTGAACACAGTCAAATTGTAAGGTAATTTCATCAAGGGACCTAATCAACTTTGGCTTTCTTCCTGTAGCTCCTCTGTGTCTGTTCTTGAGATATTTTCTCAAGATTTCCTGAGCCAAATGTCGCTTTAGCTTTAGTATGAACTGGACATCAGAAAAACTTCTGCAAAGAAGAAAACCAAAAGCCTTCCCAGAACTGTAACAAATGTTTCTCAGCAATTGTTTTGTTAAAAATTGAACAAAGAGGGTAGAAGCCGTAAGCCTGAGAAAAACATTTCCTTTACAATACAAGAAAATGTCAGTATGTTCGAGATACGCCCTTTTCAAATTCTGATATCAACTTTCTAAAATCATGATGAATTTTCCTCTGGTAAGATTTCATATTTAGAATCTTTCAAAAACCGAGTTTTGTATGCAGAACTGATCTGTAATACATGATATTATAATATGGTTTCCAGGATCAGGTTATGATCTGGACAATGTACAGTCACTGTTTCCAAGGCACAAACAGCAGTGAAACACCTAATTTCTATTGAAAGTCATTGGGGCTAGCAATCAAACTGCTCTGTGTGTTTCGGCAAATACCTTACTCTAAACCAGGACTATCTTGCAACATTACCTTATTCCCAGAATTTACGTACGACTACACAACAGTGGCTTTTCCAGACAAATACTGGAGTCATTTCCCAAATTCTAGGATGTAATGTAAACCCTTTATCTCTAGATTAAAAATTTATCTAAAGGCAAAGTAATTTAAGGCATTAAATATTTATAAATGTCAATAACTAAGTTCCTGACTCTTACCAAAATTAACAGAAGTTTTGTTTGAGTAAAAACCACAGCATCTCTTGAAAAAGCTTTTGCTAGCATTGCTCAGGATGCTTTATTACCATTATTAGTGTAAATCGTCTGTCAGAATGACCACACAGGCTTTCTAATGCTGCTTCTACCCTGCCTAAGAGACCTTGTCACATGAGGAATATCCAGACTGTAACCTGACCAAGCAGAAGAAAAGTCTGCAAGCAGGACAACAGGATACCCATTTCAGTACCCAGCAAAAGACTTTGGGGGGCTTCTCTGTTCACCTATACTCTCATCTGCCCACTGCCTGAAACATGCCTCTGAAAGATATATGAAGAGTCAGACTTTTACCCATGTTATGAACTAAAACATATGCACATCTCTAATGCCAGAATACAAGAGCTCTACTAATTTTAGATCCAAGTGGTGCAAAGTGTCATAGCTGTCAGATAGCTGGATACCTGAATCTCAGGCCAAACTAATTTAGTTTTACAGCACAGTTAGACTACGAACCCCACTTAATTGCTGATCTGTAGTTATATGCATCGCAGAACACATTACTAAGTACCGTAATTTCACATATTAACTATGAAACTGTACAAGGAAAATATATTTAAGAGAAAACCAAGTTCAAAAGGGCCATGTGGCTATAATCAAGAGCAGATTTTGGCCTGTGCTACTGAAAAGCCCATCAGAGGCCTAATCCTCCTTGTCCAACAGAAATAGTTACACTAATTGTGTAATTGCAATGTGCAGAATTTAACCCTGGATGTATTTGCCTAGAATCTTCGTCCTTTCACAGATTTACCTGCTTTAAAAATGTACAAATCCAAAAAGTTGATAGGTTAAACTCCATACCAAAATTAAGTATTCACCAGGTATAATGAAATTAAGTCCAGAAACACACTAACTTGCTTTTAATGCAGCTAAGACCAAATCAGAATACCCTAAAGGATGACTGATTTCAGCAGGACTATGCCTTATTAAAGACTGAGCTATTACTCAGGCCCCAGTCTTGGGAAGAGGCTTGCGTGGGTGAATTTCTGGAGCCAGTGTATTTCCACAAAAGCACCGGAGTCTGCCTACACAGATCAACTTGTAAGATCTGGCTATTAACATGCCCTTCAGGATTTGACCCACAGACTGAAGTGTCTTTGTAAGCATTGTTTCACCTGTTTGAAAGCTGGGCTGACTGAAAGCATTCAGTGCATGAATATTTGCACCCACTACAGAAAATCAAGGCTTTGTTAAATTAAACTGCTTTAATGATGCTTTATGGGAAACATTTCAGGCATGCAGCAATAAGCTGCATTCATATTTGACATTTACAGAACTTTATTCTTTTAAGCCTTAACTGATAAATACTTGCCCTTTAACTTCAAGCATGTGAATAAGCCTATTTTTATTTTACAGAATGCTTAATTCCAAATACATGCTGAAGTTCCCCAGATCAGGCATATTTTGAGCAGTGCATAGAAAAAAAAGTAAATAAATACAATAAAAAGAATCTATAATCTGGTTTCAAGCAAAATATCACTAGAGATCAGCAAACCAAATCACAGCAAACAATTAGAAACACCTTGACTGAAAATATAAACTATGCCAAAACAAGCCTTTTAAACACATGGATGACTGAAGTTTATTCCTCCCACCTCCCATACTTCATAACCTCATGGGTTTGGCTATAAAAAAGGAATTATGGAATATTCCTGTGAGCTCTATTTAAAAGATGTTGCTGACTCAATGGGAATTGGGAAGTACCAGAAAAGCGGTGAAACAGACCTTTGATGTCTGCCCCAATCCACACACCAAAGATACTGGAATCAGTGGCCAAATTCTGCCTGCCTTAGTCATCCAAATAGGTACCCTTTAAAGCCATGGAGACAGAACTGCAATTTATGTATACCATTAAACTCAGTTTCAAAAACTGCTGTCCAAATCTTGAGGCCTTTACACAGGCAAAACCTTGCTGAATTGGCTAACACTCAGGTTCTCATTATTTTATTCCAACAAAATTAAGACCTCTTCAACTTAGCTCAAGTGAAGTGCTCACACAAGTCAAATCAGCATGATCTGTTTCATATTTAGGATGAAATGCACCCCAAAAAAAAAAAAAATCCCATCTCCAAGTAACTGGAAAGTGAGAACTTACTGCTTAAAGGAGAAGGGAACATTGAAACAGAGTAAAACCGCAGGGTTTACATTTTTACATGGCTCAAGGAGTCCATTAATTTTGTCTGACTTCATGCAGCACAAGTGCCATTATGTTTCCATCCCTAATTGAAGGTACTTCTTGTTGGCTAAAATCCTCCGTTCCCAGGAGGCTAACCTGCTGTAGGAAACGTGCTAGGAACAGGGGAAATGACAGCATCATCGTGCTGCAGACATGCACTGTGGCAAAGAAAGGATTAGGTGACGTGCAGCTGGATAACCCACACGTACCCTCCACCAGTCAGAATAAAAAAAACCCCAACTGTCCTAGGTGAACAAACAAGTGATCAATTCTAAGGCTAGAAACTGCTAACGCCTGAAAAGATGTTGCAAGTTCAGGCCCCTCAGTTCAGAGCATAAATAAGGAAATTGAGAAATTCACAAATTCCAGAGCCAGAAGCATCTGCCATGCCCCTTCCTGTCTTTGCTCTACGAAGGCACCTCTGAAGAAGAGTATCCCTGGACTAAGTCTGATACCAAACACATTCAGGAGCCTCCAAATTCCTAAAATGCAGCAGCAGCTTCATTTTCAGATGTACAAAAACCTTTCTGAGCAAATGGCTCCTTCCTGAAGTCAGCTCCAAAGAGCTCGATGATAGGCATGTATTTTTTATCTTAATTCCAAAACTGTACCCAAACAATGTCAGAACAGCTTTTCTTTATACTATCCTCCATCAATCATTAAAACAAATCACAGTACCTCTGAACCCTAACAAAATACATCAGATGACCTGCTAGCTCTTGTCCATCTGCAGCATCTTTATTCTCAGAATACAGAAACAGAACTGTTTGCCATGATCCAGCTGAATGCGTAGTATTACAGGTGTTTTTAAAGCAAGCGAGAAATGCCAGTAGTGAAACAGAATGTACCAAAGTTTAAATAACCCAACCTGAGTTTCACTATCCCCAATCCCAGACCTGCCCCTCCTTCTCACATAGACACAGGCTATAATCATGCATCAATCCAAAGAAAACATTTATGCGATAGCTTTCCTATCATTGACAGCAATTTAGTCAAGTCCCTGAACTGCAAGGCTGCATTTTTTGTGGACAGTCATCTCAAACTGAATTTTCTAATATATCTGTTTCCTGCAGAGCCAAAATCAACATCACTAAAGGGTCTTGCATGGCCCAGCTAACCCTATGTATTTTAAACTTTTATAGCTTTCATGATTGTAAGAATGTTCTTGAATAACTGTGATTTATTCGATACTTAACTCTGAGAATTAGTTCTTTTCCAGAAACAGCCATCCTGCAGCTATCAGCAGACGTGCCCATTGCAATAATGATGTCAAACGGAGGCAGCTTTATTACATAATTATTTAAAATCTTGCAGGAAAAGAATGTTGTTGTAATTGATATTTAAATAAAGGTTTATTACCTGAACTGGAAATACAAATGGGTTTTACCTGAAAAGAACTATACAATTTCAGAGGGATCATATATGCAACTCTTGAATCTTGGTGCATTACTTCAGATTTATACCTGAGTAAATGTTATGAATGCACTGTAGCTAATGCTTAAAATGGTGAGCTTCAAATATTTAATACTCAAATAATGTCTGTATGGAACAACGCATACCTATGCCATCTGATAGAGGTGGAATTTAATATTTGAAAAATTAAATGTATATTAAATACCACTGGACATTTTCTTACTTATCAAGAAGACTGCAGCTAACAATGAATAACTTTATTCATTTTTGTCCCCGGGCAATGGCGAGATAAGTAACTAAGTAGCAAGACTAATTTTTATAGTTCTTTTTAACCTCCTAGAGAAATCAAGTAGAATTTTTGAACTGTTACCCTTATTAACAAATACTTGCACGATTTCTCATCTTTCTATTCAGTCACAAACAAGATGTGACACACATCAAACATTTCAGATAAAATATAGTAGACATTTTACCACCACTATCACAATAAAGGCTTTGCCTTTGAATTCTTCGAGGTGCTGCGAACAAAGAAGCATTTTTTTCCCCTGTGAATAAGTAGCTTGATTCAACATGATTTCTCAATCATCCGAGATAACGTGACTTTTTTTCCTCCACCAAACTGCTTTAGAAGTACTGCCAACAAATTACTATATGAATCAAGAAAAAACACCATGACAGCCAGCAACTGAGCTGACCAGGAATCAGAAAACACCACTCTCCTCCCACAGCAAACAGCTCTTTTGTGCCATCTCAGATTTAGCAAACAGTTGCCTAATTATTTACTGTCAGCCACAGACACAGTCAGCAGGCAGAATTTGGAGACATACAAATACCCTGGTTTCAGCTGTTAAAGCAACAAGGTACTTGGAATTGCACGGTCTTCAAGATCCACAGCCTACTTTGGCTGCGGAAACGGGTGAGAAATACATTTTCATTTTTCTACATTTTAAAAGGGCTGATTTTTTCTTCTCCTAAATCAATCTGCCAAAACCTCTTACTGGTTTATCATACGATCCCCAGCCTTTCAAGACAGGCAGTGAATTCTGTACAGCTGACTCTGCTAGTTACAGTACTTAACAGCTGGGGTATAGATAATTTGGCACCCTGATAATGCCCTAAATGAATACAAGAGCATTCTACGAATAGTAAAAAGGAGGGGAGAGAAAAAATATTAAATTAAAATTATGGATTGGAGCTTATCTTAAAAATGTATAAAATCAACGTGGTTTGCATTTGATTTAAAGCAGTGTTTACAAAACAGGCAAATCCAGAGAAATGGCACTCCCTCTTCAAAGCCTATATTGTAGCAATTCTTTTCTGGTTAGATCAGCTCCCATAGCAAGTCATCAGAACAACAATTGCTGTAGTGAAGTCATACTACTGGGACTCGGATGGGAAATCATGACCGGCTTGGAAACACGTTTTTAAAAATGTGTTTTCCAGGTTTCCAATAAATCTTAATTAAAACAACTCTGAATCTTTACCTTTGCTCCCAATGTCTGAATACAGTATACACTGAGCAGCAGAACAAAGCATACTAAATATGACACTAAGACCTAAGACAACAGAAACTGGATCCTTCCAAATCATTTCAGGATTTGGCTGTCACTGAAAATAGCATGTGAATGGACCAATGTTACCCTCACAATATCATATACACATGTATTTCCAGAATATGCTTTATTTCTAATAGTGATGTGAATTGGGTTTAGGAGTTTATTTTAATTAGAATTGCTTTGCTCCCCAATATTTAACCCAAATCTTTCAGTCCTTCTCCTAATAAAACTCTCACTGAAATAGGGGAAATTAGGCCTAATCTCTTTCCCAGGTTTTTAAGCAAGTAGACAAACCGGTATGAGAGTGAACCTCATTAAACCCAACTCCAGCAGCAAATCAAAGGCAACCTAAAGCAGAATAGCAGTGCTCTAGATTAGAACCAGAACAGGAAAAAAAGCTTTCTCAGTGTTTTCTTTATTTACAAAGCAAACAGTCTACTTGCTTTAAAATTCTGCAAAAATCAGTTCAGCTACATATAAATTGATGACCTAACGGGAGAAAATGGAATAAAGATGTGCTTCTGAAACAGATCTATTACAAACTGTAATTATTTCTCAACTGAAATGAACTAATGCATTTCAGTCCAAAAATAGTGCACATGCTCCATAGCTGCACTGACACAATGGGCAGCAGACACAAAGGAGTCATTAGTCAACACTATTAATGACACATGAAATCGCAAGTGACACAGGTATAAAGTAGACTTGGACCTAACAAGTTCTCATGTCAAAACAACCATCTGTAGAGGGTTTAATTTTCAAAATAGTACCACTAACAACCTAGATTAAATATAATCAGCTATTGGTACCTTCAAATCAAGCCGTCTTCAGCTATGCCACTCCCATTCCCATCGGGGAAACCATTTAACCAAAATCTTTAGAACTCACTGGAAACAAACAGCTGAAAAATTCCAGATATAAAAATCTAACCTCTTTCCCAAACATTACAAAAGGACTCGGCACTGCAAATGTCAGCATATGCTGTGACATGTTGTAAAAACTATTTCTGGGATGAAGATTCCATCGGAATAGTTAACTCCATCCCTTTCACACTTCAATTAAAATCAGACCCACAACACTTCTGATGAGCATTTTCAGATTTAATATTAGCAAGTGTACTGAGTACAGTAACGAATCACATCTCCCAAACCATATCTTGGTACATTTCTAGCCATGTCATTTACATTTCCAGCAAGATAAATTTAGCTGTATGCATCTTTGCTGTGACAAACGCCTTTTCCCTCATTTTCTGATGAAAAAGCTCAGGTGCCACACGAACTATGCTCATGCTCTGCCCGCCCACAAAGCAAAACCAAAATAAAAAGGTCAAAATAAGCGGAGGTTTTAAACGCAAATGCACACCGAGACTTATATCACCGTGTCCGCATTTCACTGGGGAAAAAAAAAGACTTCTAAGCATAGGGCTGCGCGTCTCGCCTTCCGGAGCCGCAGGGACGGTGTTTTCGTTTATGGCAGAAGCCACCGCCCGCTGCCGTCCCCCCATATTATTTCTAATAAACCCTGAGCAGCTTTCTATTCCCTTTCTCTCTTTCACACCCCTTCCACTCTATACCC
>JANHGB010016651.1:0-15266 GCA_026283785.1 Coracopsis vasa
GCAGCTTTGTTGTTATTTTTTTTTTTTTTTTTTCTCTGTGCTTCACCCATGTTGGTTTTTTTTTTCCTGGTATGTTTGTATGTAGTTTTTGTGCGTACAGACACCAAGCTATCCCTTCTTTGTATATTGGGTGGGAAAAGTTTTAAATTGTGCGAATTCTATTTCCATTGAATTTAGCAGCTTTGTTGTTATTTTTTTTTTTTTTTTTTAAACTAAGCTGGGAATGGAACTTGACCATGGATAAATATTGGGATGATGTGAAACAGTAACCCATGAACAGCCTGAACAGCTGAGCACCATCATTTATGGGCAGGGGTAAGGAGTGGGAGGGCTCTGTTTTGTCTACGTGTAGGTATTCTGGATTAAAAACTCTTAGGGAACCTGACTGAAAACTGAGTATAAAATTATAATTTAGCTTCAGGTAATACACAGTTACATTCAAAACAATGTTACATCATTGTAACTATTTCCACCAAGCATTTATGGGGTATATGTTTTCTGTGTGGCAAATAGGATTGTTGTAACAAGCTCCTGATCTGTCTGTAAGTTTGCAGAGTTTTCATTGTGCCTCTTATATGTTTGTATTGAAGGCCAGCACCATGTGTGTCATCCCAGGTTCTGTAGAAAGCATCCAGTCATGTGCTGCAAACTGTTAACTTGCTAGTTCTCAAGCAAAAACAAATACACAAAACCCTTTGAAGAAATATGTTTCTTTTTACTTTTATTTATGGCTTCTGGGCCTTTTGCCATTGTATGTATAGAAAACTTGCAAAAGAGATTTTTTAATTTTTTTTTTAAATAGGGCGATGACTTGGTTATCTGGCTTGAAATTGTGATAATGCTGAGAACTTTTTAAAAGACTGCAAGAACCGTATTTATTTTTCCAAATGTAAAAATACAACACTCTACCATTGCAAATCTATGATTTCTTTGCTTTGTTTATATAAAAAGTGAATGCTTTACTTTCTGTTTTCTTGTGTTAGCAATGCCCTCTCAATGCTATCAGTAGCAGCAGCATAAATAGGAAAACATGTAAAGAAATAAAATTAGGACCTATTGGAAGAGCTCTCTTAAATTTATTTCAAATGTTTTAGGTAGTATTTCACATATTTTTAGGTAAGTATTTTCAGACATCTGTTGAAATGTCAAGATTGTTTTTGCTCCGCTCAAGACTGTATAATTAGCTTTATTTCACAGATTAATTACTAGTGGCTCTACTACCTGACCTCCCAGAAGAAATCAGTGATTTATATTATGAAAAGTTAGATACCATAGGTGATCTAGCTATAACACACAGTTTTTAAAAAGGATTTTAACATGACCTAGTAGCCTATTGCTTGTATGAATGCATCTCTTCAGTATGACATATTTGCACTTACCATGTATTTTTTTATTTCCTCTCTCCTTGCTTCATTTTCTCACAGAGATCAGAACATTCTGGATTCTACTTTGGAATATGTTAAGGTAAGGTACCATTTCTTACACTCAGAATATTTCATCTGGTGTATAATCAACACTGCCAGAGCATTTCCAGTCATTTGTAGTTAAATACTGTTTTTGTCTATCTTTTGCTACAGAAAAATTAATTATAAATGTCAGATTACTTTCTGCCTGATTCAGTGAAATGCTTGTGGACATTTTGCTTTGGGGGTAGGTTGCATTTTTATACTGGGGCCTCTTCAGTTCTGTGGTGACTACCTATGATCTTGCCTTTGTTAGTAGATTAAAAGAATCCATACTGCTTATGGATTTCAGGGAAGGTAATGGAACACATCTGAAAAGGTCATAAAAATGTCAGATTTAGGTTTATGGTTTTAGTGATATACCTACTACCATTGCAGTTGAAAATTCACTTCTGGTCCAAAAAATAACTGGAATCCTAGCAAAATTGTAAATCCTGTTTTCCTTTTGTACAAGATCAAAGTGCTGAAAAAATAAATATAAATGTGTATTTTATTAGAATAAATAAAACATATTCTGGAGCATTCCTTAATTTTATTGAAATTAAAAAAATCAGTCCTCAATTGGCAATATAGAAAATTTGGAAGGCGCCTTAGGGATGTGATTCTGCATTGAGAGTCTCTTGCAGTGCTGCAATTTCCACTGAATTAGTACCTTTCAACATGTTTCATTTAAGTGAATATTATTTCTGAGAACTTTGAAAAGATCTGGCTTCTATGTTATGTCTCTCAACAATGGGCTTCTTTAATTGTTGGGCTTTGTTCCCTGTCTTTTTGAACACAGTAATCTTCTGAACAGTGTCCGATAAAAAAGGTTAACCTTGAATGTAGGGTATTTCTGTACCTATTGGTGTGCACAGCCTGAATTTCTCAGACACCTGAATTTCTACTTCAGGTTAGTTTTTTGGTGAGGAAGGAACTTGAGAGACAGTCAGCTGGGTTCTGTTGCTAGAATTCCCTCTGTGGGTGTTCATAGTTGATGGAAATTGAGAGCGTCCCTGTTAGGGTTCATTCAGGTTGATCACAGAAGTAAACTAGGAATATGTAATGCAGTGTTGAGAGGGCCCTGCCAAAGGCAAGTGCAAAGAATTAATTTGTCTGAAAGTGTGGAGGGGTCCTCTGCTGGATTTTATGCCTAGGTTTGGAGTGGAGGTAGGAATTAGGGTTTCAAAGAAGAGAACAGGAAGAACAGAACACAAAGGTCTGTGGAAAAGGGGCTGCTAGAGGACTCTGAGGACTGCTGCTGGAATTCTGCTCTAAAAAGCTCAGTGTTGCAAGGTCCTTGGCTTCAATTCCAGCCTAAAGTTGGGATATGGTAAAGTAGCAGAAACAGAGGAGGCCAAGAGCCTTCTGAAGAATACTGTAGAAGAGGGGATGCCAAAAGCTACTAGGTGGTGGACATGTTAATTGCCCTATTTAATTTACTGTCTATCTTGCATTATGCTATATAGAGTACATTGTTACAGTTTTAATAATATGGCCAAGTAGAAGGCAGAGGTTTTATGTGCCAGTTCATCAATATGCGTGTCTTGTCTTGTTGCAGCAAGTTCTATATTACAAATGTGGTTTCTGATCTTTTCAACTTTTCTAGTAGAAGCTTGTCTTGGATTCTTGTCAATAGCACTGGTGCTAAGCTTAGTTATTAAAACTTTGATGTCAGGGCAGAAAGCCTGGGGAAAAGAGTCTTGTGAGGGAGAATACAAGGGTTACCATCGCCTTCTTTTCTCCTTCCTCTTTCATTTATTCCTGTGTGTGCCCTCACTTTAGAGAACTATGAATTTTGTCCCCAATTCAGTGGCATTACTAGCCCCCACAACATATTTTGGCTGTAAAAGTCCAGGTTAGTAACAAAACTGCTTTCAGAAATGTATTCTTACTCAAAAAATATCATTAACAGCAAGTAAAGGAGGCCTTTCACCAATAATTTAGTATCAGTTTACTATGACTGTAAAAGATGTGCCTGAATTCATAACATGATCTTGGAACCCCCTTTGCTGACCTAAGTTTCAGTAAGTACGTGTTCATTGTCTTCTATAACTCACCCTGTAGTAATTATTACATTAATGTTTATAAATTTTCCAGCTTCTTGAAAAAATTCTGATGGCAGTGTTAAGTCCAGTATGAACTGCAGAACAGTAACCTACTCAAGTTACAAAGCTGAAAAATAGATTTCTAGCATTTTGCAATGTTGGTTGCACCAACATTGCCATTTGCACAAGTTTGCCATATAATGTGTACATATTTAGTTTGAGCAAGAGGGTTGGTGCCAGTTGGGTAGGCTTTGACGGATGATGCTTAAGTGGTGAAACAAATACCTTTAAATGAAGTGATAGTATGAGAAGAGGGAGAAAACGAGAACTTTTGGGAATCTGATTTTGCTGATTCAGGATACTGAAGTTCAGAGAAACAGATTCATATTTCTGATGCCCAGGAAAATATAGCTAGTAATGTCTCTAGGCAGAGAAGTGTTGATTGACTGACTGAAAACACAAACTTGAGTATTGTGTATGATGTATCAAGGATACTTCAAAACTAGAACAAGCTAATTGTACACAAAGTCTCGATAGCAATTAGTGTTTCATCTTACTCAAAAGAGATTTTGGCTTAATGCAGTTTTTTACAAGGCAGATTTTCTTTCAAGTAGTATGTGGCACAAGTTTAAGTTGTATTAGGGTGGTCTGGCTGCTAGTGATTCTACCAAAGAGTTAAAGTCCCAAGCAAATTTTACTGTCAGGGCCCTGAGGGCCCTCATTTGCCTTAAGTGTCCTGACCAGCCTCACTTAGGACTTGCACCCACACCCACAGAGCAAGGGCTCCATTTAAGCTCAGACTGGGGCCTTCAGGCCTTGCTTGAGCTGTGTCTTAGTTGTGCCTGCCCTTAGCCATGCTGATCCTGCAGCATGCTACTTGAGTTTCTTGTGAGTCCCATAAGAAAGATAATTAATACTTGTTGAGAATGTGTTCCTGATGGGGAACTGGATTCTGCTGTAAATAGAATGCAGAAAATTCATTCAGGTTTGTGAAAAAAGTAACATGGTTTTGGTTTTTGTTTGGGTTTTTTGGATCCAATGTGCTGTGTTTCTTAATGAAAAGAGTATGATGGTGTTTGTTGTGGCGGTAGTGACTGCAAGCAGGCATTGCTGTGTAAGTCACAGAGACTGAGAGCAAACTTAAAAGCTGAGTGTATCAATTTGCTTGTTATACAAACCTTTACTTGCTACAATCTGGTGACTAAAAGTAACATAAATAATTCCTTGTATTTCAAAATGCTCTGGACAGAGGAAAGGCAAAATAAATTGGTTTTTCTCCTGGTCTATTCTGTTCAAGATACAAGACAGAAAGTGCTGATTATTATATTAGTCCTCTGAAGGCTTTTTATTAGAGAATGCTCTGTATAGATGCACTATGGTTTCTAAAACTTTAATGTAAATTACAGGTAACAAATAGCAGTTTCCTGCACCTTGAATATTGGTATATTAGTTAATTCAGTACATAGAGAGCTAATTATGCAAAAGCAAGTTCTAAGGAAAAAAGTACTAATTTGCTGAAGCCTGAGTACTGAAGTGTCCGTATGGTTTCAACCCTTCCTTTGTCTTCACAGTCTTGCTGAAACCATGGTCACAGTTAAATGGCTCTTTCAAAAAACCCTTTTATGATAGAAGTGGAAACAGGCCAGACTGCTTTGAGTCGGGCTGCTAACCAAGTCATGAAAGAGATTTACAGACACAATAGCACGTTGTACATTCTGTGAGATTTTTACAAGTTTTATGAGCCAAATAATAGATCCATTGGTAGTCTCAGCAGGTTCTTCCCACACCCTGAGTCTGCACATCCACAGAACAGACTCCTGCAGGGGGGAAAGGATCAAGTGCTGGCAGATTTGAGTGTGTCAGAGAAGTTCTTGTGAGTCATTTTCATCAGGTTCATGTGAACTAAAGATAGCTTTCTATCCCATTCCTATTCACTATAAATACTTTAGGATCTTTTAATAGAAGTCTGTGCTGTAGTCATAAAGGCTGTTATCAGGGTGGAAGAAAGAAAAACAGATTTCCCTCCTCCTTTCACATTTCCTGGGAGAATAGTGCTAATGATTACAGAAATACATATCACCGATAAGTTGATGAGTATTACTATGGCCTGAGGTTTTGGAGTTTAATTTATAAGTGGAAAACCCCCAAAATTTATGACTGATTATCTGCTCAGCGTGATCACAAGGGAAGTTTATATTTAGATTCAGACTTTAAAAAAGTTGTCACTGGTCTGAGGAAGTTACAGCTGAAGAAAAGAATTATTCCCTTCTGAGCTCTACTGAAAGATTCTTGTTTGTCTCTGCTCCACAGTGTTCATTTTTTTCCCCTGTTTTTACTCCTCCTTGATTTTGTTAGAAAGCAAACTGGCATAGAAATTATTGTCATTTTGTGAACTCAACTAAAAATCCATTTTTAATGACATTCTGATCTCTTGGTCATTATTTATAGCTTTGCAAGGTAGAACAATAGTTTGTGAATTTTGTTCAGCTTCAGAGGACTTTGATCAGCTGATAAGGTTTATTGATGCAGTTTATACACTTGATTGCACAAATTAATAATATTGTGGATATCAGTAAAGTATATGTGTAACTGTTTGACTCTCATATTCTAATGCATTCTAATGGCTGTGCCAAGAAGATAATATGGTACTATTAAACATGGAGTTTGTGTGTGCGTATGGATGGTTGGGAAAGTTTAGGGGGGAAAAAATGTGTGTCATCATGATAAGTAGTTACAGTTTGGGAAAGAATTCTTCCTGATGACATTGGAATTCCATTGCAAGGAGCCTTTTTTAGACATGGAAATATATATTAGAGAAATCCCCACTCCACTGGAAAAGTTGCCAAGTACAGTGTATACCTGTTCATGAGCTGCTGCATATCACTGTCCTGTGGAGACTTGCCTCTTGAGATGCGAGTTGTGACTTGTGAGCAGTAAGTTTGCTGGGTTTATGCATTGTTTGACAGTGTTATACATGAAATATCTGAGCTTTGAGGAATGCCTGACACTAAGGCACCAAATGATCAGGAGGTTCTTTTTGAATCCTTGTCTGCATATGTGTTGTTTTGGTTTGGGTTTTTTTCCTCCTTTTTTCAGCTGCAGCAAGGGCAGCAGCGTGACGCAAGGTGGAATTATCAGATGGATTGTATTTAGTTGAGGAGAAAAGGAGTATACCCATACAGCTGACTGTCTCTACACATCTCTCTCTGTCATTCTGGATTTGTCATCCAACTCAAATAATCATTACCGGTGTCAGTGATGCTTGGTCAGAGATATTTAACTTTTTCCCCCATGTTTCTCTGCTTAATAGGAACAGAAGCTTGAGAAACATCACTACACAGAAGTTGCCTCTTGTATATAAGCTGTATTGATCAGAAATACAAGATCCTGTTAGAGCTAATGTAATGTTCAATACCTAAATTGACCTGTCTCACAATGAACACTTTCAGGTTTGATGCTTGATCGGTAGTTGTAGTTATACACTGCCCTCTGGAGGAAAACCCCTCTCAGTGTGTATTTTTGTAATCAGGTCGTGGCTAGTAAAATCCATTTTTCATAATAATTCCATTGTAACCTTCGTAGTAATAAAAAGCCTGTAGTCTGACTGTTGGGAGTTAGCTGCTTTTTTCTGCAAAGACACAGAATGGAGGGGAAAGATTTTCCTACCTTGATTTAATTTTCTAGTGGGATAAATTTTGGCTGTTGTAGTAACTTAAATCATCTTGTCTTGTACTTTTCATCCTGTTTTGGTAGTAGTAAAGTTGTTTATAAGATGTGCCTTTTCTCTGCTTGTAAGGGGCAACTATTTCTTTTAAGTATGTATGATAGTTATTCTTAAAGGCTTTCAGCAGCCCAGGAAGATTTCAGAAAAGATTTAAGGCGATACATATGTAGTTGAAATTCAGCAGTTCTCAAGTAGTCATTACCCTAAAGTCATTATGAGAATCTTGCCCTACTTCTTTGTAGTTACTGAAAACTTGTATTATTTATTAGAATGTAGTTTTCCATAATTAATGGTGGAATCTTACGTCCAAGTTTCAGTATTTTCTCATGTTGGATTTTGTTTGACCAATAGGCTAATCTCTGAAAAGATGGTTGAGTCAGCAGTTCTGTAATGATTTGAGTGCAAAGTAATGACTAAAATCCAAGCTGCTGTTTGCAGTAAATATGCAGGAAGTCTGATTCTACAGCTCTGCAAGACAATGCACTTTTCTGTCTGCTATCCTAGATCATGTTTTCTGAGTAGAGAGATTCCCAAGTTAGCCTGTTGCTGTTTGGGGCTTTTTATTCTTTCCCAGCCCCCAATTCCTGAATGCCCTGATTAGCTCAAAGGTTGGAGGGGTGTGGGGAGGTGTCTTGTGTTTTCTGGAGGATTTTTTTATTGGTGTGGGTTTTTTCCCTTTTTTTATGTATATTTGATTGTTGGGTTTTTTTGTTTGGTTTGGGTTTTGTAAAGTTGTGTTTGTTATGGTTTTGTTTGTTTTTTTTTTCTTAGCTTACTGTGGGGAGGGCTTTTTTCTCTCTGTGAATCTTCATATGACTTCAGTCAGTTGGACAGTGGCTCTATAATTATTCTGGCATTTATTGTGAAGTCTTTTAGCAGTGGCTCTTGCATTCCTTTCTCCTGATGTTGAGATGGAATTTAGGGTATTTTTTGCTTGTGGAGCATGTTCTGTAATGCCAAACATGCTTTGGTAAATCTGAAATGTTGCTAAGTCTTAGAGCAGCATGCACTATCTCTATTTACATGTTAAGGGTTAATCTTACATCTGTCCGATCATGAATTTGACCCTGTTAATGTATTCTGCTTCTTGTATTATTCCTCATTAATTCTTATGTCTGATCTGGAGTAATCAAAAGCCACTACATGTGCTGAGATTGCACTAAACTTTGAGGTGGAAAGTGTTCATTTTCTTGGCACCACTAGTAATACTAGTGGCAGTGGATACTTAGTTGATCTTTTCAATATCTTTGTTAGCCGTATTCACAGATGTGAAACATAAGCTACAAAGGTCTGAATCTGAAACATGGGTAGCAGTTTTGAGGTACGAAGTAATATTCTCGTCTCTAGTGGTCTTGTGGAACTTGGATTTAAATTAATTACCCTTTTTCACCAAACTGTTAATGCTTGTGGCTCTTAAATGCTGACAGTTGTACGCTTCTATTGGTAATATCACCAAATCAAAATGACAGTGTTGGTCACAGGAAATACTACAAAATGGTGACATGCATTTGCACTTTAAAAGATATAAAAACAAGGGTGGTTTTTACTTCTAAGACATTGAGACATTGTCTGCTTCACCTAGATTTGTGATCCTCTTTTGTTGCAGAGTTGTTTTCTCTTCTGTCAGATACTGTGATTGTTGAAGTGACTAATCATTACTGACAAACCATGCTTTCCTCCACTGAATTCAGCCAAGGTGTAATCCTGGACCCAATCCATTGCATTGCAGTAGGCACTGAATTGCCTCATTTGACAGAAAAGAACATGCAGTTTCCCACAAAAGTGATACCTGTGGGGAAGAAAGAAAGATGATGAATTATAGTATTGCTATACTATAGTAGTGAATATTTTCTCTATCTCGGTAAGAGCAACCCCACCTGTAATGAAAAGGATCTGAAGATTTGAGTGTGGGCTGAGCAGTAAAGGGCATAAAACTTAATTTACTTGTACAGTCAGTTTGATTTTCTTTCCATTTGCAATTTCTGTGCCAAATACATGTCAGTTGACATGAGAAGAAAAAGATATCTTTGTGTGATGGTATCAGCTGGAGTTCTTGCAGCTTACAGTAGGCTTTTATATGCATATATGAATAGGTGTGTGTATATATATATAAAAGGTATGAATACCACACAGAATTTTACTCCTTTTCACGTGAGATATTTAAACTGTTAGCAGCAGCAAAGATCTGACTATAGTCTAATAAATTCTGTGTTGATTTTTTTTCTTAGCTGTTGCTGAGCTGTGTCTCCTGTGTGGAATATTTACTTTTGTATTCTTTTTGAGCTTTTTTTTCTGAGTATTGTTTCACAGGAGTTATGCCTTAAAGGTGATAGTTACTGATGTGGTTGGATCCTTTTTGTAATGCTGAAGATGGACTAATACCAAAAGCTGACTGGACATGAAAATATTTGTATTTAGCTCCTTCACAGCGATTCCCTACTGCAGCTGGTTTTTAAATGTCTATAAGCATGTGAACCACAAGGGGGAGTGAGTGGAAGGCAGATTATTAATAACCATTCCAGGTATGCTTTGCTGATAAAACCTATAGAGGTAAAGTTCCTAATCTCTTAGTTTACAGGTAGGAGCTATGCTTATAGATAGTAATTAGAGCAAGACTGGTACGCTCTGTGTATCTGTACATCTTGCTTCTTTTTGGAGACATTCTATTGACATAGTTTGGATTGTGGAGAGGGCAGGAGGAGGAGTATTAGTACATTTCAGTTGGGATGTCATCAATAGAGATGTGTGGCAAAGGAGTAGCTTTGAGTTTTTGTATGTTGGATACTATTAGGAACTAAGCACCTGCACAAATGAGGGAGTAGGATGCTATGTTGGCTATGTAGAATACCTCTGTGCCTTCAAATCCTTCTGTTAATTCCCTATTGAAAAGGAGGTATATGAGCTGAGGTGAGCTTGTTGCTTTTTCTTCATTAGAGTGTATTGTGCAAAAATATGGGAGGGAGACAGGCCCCTTATAAAGGCTTTTGAAAAACTGAACTCTGACAGAGCCCAAGTGACTTGTGAGTTCTATTTTTGAGTGCTAAACATCCAAAATCTCCCTTTGTATAAAAAGGAAGTATTTTGGGGTATTCAGGAGTTTCAGATAAATAGCTGATTTTGAAATGTGGCCACTTAACCCTAGTGAAGTTGTGGAATTTGTTCATTTTTGAATTATATTTGGAATTGGTATAAATCTCAGACAAACACTTTATTTTGACAGGACTGCAGAAGCTTTCAAAAACAGAACTCTGAAGTTAGCAGTTGTGTTAATGGCATCTTTTTATATGCAAGAAGAGCTCTTTTATGCTCTCCAGCAAAGCTGAAGTTAGACTAATGACATCTTAGCCAGCAGGAAGAGAAGAAAATATAACCGTAAATTGTGAACTAATTCTGAACAAAATGAAGTTCATGCCTTTTTGTATTTTCTTTCTTCCCTTCCCCCATTCCCTCAGTCCAAGGAATAAATTTAAGGAAAGACAGGTGAAGCATTACAAAATTCATTTGTTTGTATGTGGGTTGGTAGACAGTAGATGGAGCTCAAGAATATGTATACTAGTTTTTGGTGGCATCAGTTATACCTGCTGGTGGCTTCTTAACAGGGAGATAACTAGTAGGAAAACTGTGCCTATTGCCAGATGACTTTAAAGGTTGTATGTCTAGTTATAAAAAATCATATTTTTCCAAAAGTAGTTGGGTGTCTTAAAGTGCAAATTAGGACCTAGTAGGCAGCTTGTAAACTGGTTGGCCACTTTATTCTTATACCTGCCAATCTGGGTTTTATATGAGTCAGATTTTCAAAGGTATTTATTCAAGCAGCATTGAAAGCTAAATAGATGCAAATTCTGGTTTCTCACTATTCCTGTACAATTGGAGCATATTTCTGACTTTGCCTCATGGAACTGCGATAGAGAGGAGGAAGAAATTACGCTGACCTCTCCCATGCCACGCCTGTGCACTGCAAACAAGTGTAATTACAGGTGCTGCCGTATCTATTGATTTATGCTCAGAAGCTGCAGCAACAGTGTGCAGGAAGTGAGATTGTAGAAGAGAACATGAAAGAGTCAGTTCTGTTAAGAATTCACACAGATATGGTAGGACATGAGCCAGGTGGTGAGACTTTAGACAGTTGNNNNAGGGACAGGTGAAAGTAAGCTACACTTGCTGACAATATTGTCATCCCCTTCCTTCCACTTATTCTACACTTTAAAAAGTGTTCAGCTGTAAACAAGCAGTTGGCTTGTTTGCAGTGCCCAGCAAGCTGTTAGGTACTGTTTGTACTTGGAGGCATCCCCTGCAGAACTTTGTTAGAGGTTATGGACCGTGTCTGAAGGGCTTAAGTACTAAAATTTAATGTTAATTGGCATTGTGAAGATGTTGTTTCCATGGACAAATTATTTAGCAGTTGTCCCCTGTTTCCTGACTTTTTTCTTATATTAAAAAGAAGAAATACCTAGTTATAGAGAAAAGCCATATGTATTAAATGAAGAATGTTTCAATCTGAAGATTTAAATGCTTTGATTTTCTTTGGGTTATTTTTTCTTTCAAATTTTATTCATACTATACTTTGTTGCAACCTCACATGTACCATTTTATAGCCATAGGCACTCACAACATGTATATGCATATGCACTGTGTAATAAGAACTTATCTGTATTCTGTATGATATCATCAGTTCACAGTGAGCTGTGTGCTCTGGCTTGGCTGCATGCTGTAGCATCGGATGTATGCGCTTGACCCTTGTACAGTACACCATGCCTTCTGCATTTACAGCTGTCTTTCTGGTTACTTTCATTTAGTGGAGAGAAATCTAAAGCATTACATGTATTTCACTGAATATTAGGCTGATTTAAATTGTTAATGATTCGTAGCAGTGGTAGGCCACCCATTCCCTCATCTAATTTAGTCAGAAGTTATTTCTCTGTAACATGAAATCACAAATCCTGTCTGTGAATTATAAGCACTTCCATGAACATGGGTGATATTTGGTTCAAAATAGTTTCTTGTAGATCCAACTGCTTGTGAGTTTTCAAGTGTTTATATTTTTATGGAGTTCAATTGCTTTACTAAAGCCACTTAAAACTTTGAAGCCATATTCTTGTGATGAGAGAAAAAGAAACCAAACCCTTCTAGAGAAATTATCCCTACATTGTGTTTTATTTAACCTGTACAATTACAGCAGCCTAAGAGGATTCCCCCAGGGCAGGTTCACACTAGCCACTATGAAGGCTTCAGAGTCCTGCCTATACAGTGTGCTGTGAGTGGAGCTGGACAGAGTTTAGCTGTGTCAGGGAAACATTCCCAGTATGCAGTGCTGGATGAGTGTAATTTAAACCAGAGTGTGAAAACACCCTAAATAAATCTAAAGGCTTTGTAATAACATGGAGAGGGTCAGCAGAGACACCTTAATTTCTCTTCCTGATGGACTATTAGGAGCTCAACATAGAATATATGATCAAGCGTCCTTAAACTCAGGGGGCCTTGAATTCTATGAACTTAGAAATCCTTTCAGAATAAGCATACTTATAAAAACTGCTATAGCCAGCTATTCTTAGAAACAGATGAAGGGATTATCAGTATTTTAAAGTTCTTGGCAAGAATCTTTGAAAACAAAGAAATGAAACTGATGGTTGAGCTGTTGGTGCTGAAGGGCATTATAAATACATCAATAACTTGACTTAGCAGAAAGATTGTATATTCTAAGGTGCAAGAAACAGATGGTTTATTTCTCATGTGTCGAGTCTAAGGACACAAAGTACCAACAAATTGTTGCAGGACAGGTGAGGGAAAATGTGGCTAAACCCTCCTTTGTTTCTCCGAGTCAAAATTTACAAGTGTAAATCTTATCTATGCATGAAGTGTAATTTGGAGCAGCCTGAAGGCTGTTCTCAGTCATGCTGGATGAAAGCAGCTGAAAGCAGCAGTGCAGTAACTAGCGTACTATCACTAGAGGCTTCTCATGTACTCTTTGAGATTCAGTAGTCTTAATTTTCATACTGCTGTGTCACAGTCATGCAAAGCCTCTGCTTCTGACTCCTAAAAATGTCATCACTTCATTGAACTGTATGTGCAGAAGTCGTGTTAACCTTAAATAAAACAAAAATCCCATTAGTTTTGTTAAAAAAAAAAAAAAAAAAGAAAGATTCAATATCTAAATAAAGCACCCTCTTTCCTGCTAGTTAATACTGTTGATAAAAAGTGTCAGCAACTGCTGTATGAAATCGTATAGTAGTATTTTTTAAGGTTCATTATTTCTGGCATTCCCACAGTGTATGTAATTTTTGATTCTTTACTTACTCCATTGCAGACAGGAAATAAGGAACAGGCAATTACCATTTGTAATTTATGCCCAGCTGTTCATGTAGCTGTGGATGTAGCACTTAAACCTCTTCTTCAGTGCTGCTTAGTAACAAGCCTTTCAGATGAAGAACAGACATGCCCACGTTGAACATATATTAGGCCAAATTTACTTTCTAGATTGAGCATTGATTCCCATTGAAGGGGGAGATTGTGCCTACAACCCAGGGATTCTGTTGAAGAATGCTGCTTATGTCTCTTTGCTCTCAGTGGGGAAAAGACTAGAGGGGAGTGTAAGCCGTGTTGAAAAGGTTTGGGAAGGTACATATGTATCATACATGCGTACATATGCAAAAGCTTCATTCTTTGCCTCTCCTGTGTTTTTACTACTTGTTTCGGGGGAAGGAACTATATTAAGAATTTTATAGTTCAAACTAGACCTAGAGAACTATATCAGTTCTAATTCTGGTGTATCCCTTGGTAAACGAGTCATACAAGAAGTTGCAAAACTAATAGGTCTTTCTGTAAGACATGAAAGTACACGTAAAGCTATTGAGACCAGGGGAAATATGCGTGTGTTAACTAGTGAACTACAATAATGGTTGGATTTGCAATCTGGAACTTGCCAAATTAGCAAATAGATAAAGGGCACTGCATCTTCTCTATTGTCACAAGTACTGCATCATGCTACTGTGAAGTGCTTCATGTTGAGCTCCATCAGGACAGCCACTCCAACCCTCAGTTTTTAGGAAAGTTGTGGGGTTTTATGATGATTGAGAATCTTTGTGTAAAGTCCAGTGCTACTTCTTGGTTTATGTGCCAAGTCTCATTGCTTGATGCAAGCACTGAGGGCACTCACATTCTTCAGTCAATGTAGGAAGGAAGTGTTCTATTATTAGGTGAGAAATATTGTCTTGCAAGTAACACATCAATAAGTATTTAATATATGTGCTCTCCTAATTATAGAACGTATGTTACTGATGAAAAAGGCAAGTAACTCTTCCTTTTAACCACTCCTTGGGCCTAATTTATGCCTAATCTGAGATCTGAAATGTCTGTGACTTCTGGACTTTCTGGTACCATCCCAGTTATAAATGACTGATCTCTTCAAAGTTTCTCTTTAAGTGTTACAGGCTTTCTTGTACCCCGCAATCTAGTACATTTTGTTTCCTTTCACTGAGGTGTTACGGAGGTGAGGTTTTGTCTCTAACAGCTATTGTAATTAGCAGAGTTATTTGCCTTTTGCCTTTGTTATTGAGAGGACCTTGAGGTATGTTAGGATGGATTCTTTAAGTGATTTAATGGTCAGTGAGCTATGGATTACAGTGTGCAAGAGAATAGAATCATAAATAAAAATGTTGCTTTTTATTTTTAGTGTTTGTTTACTTTGCCAAATCAGGAGTGTTCCTGAATTCAGTTCTTTTTCTCTAACATTTTGCACAGTCCCATGGGACTATCAACAAGCCGAAGCTGTCCATTGCTAGCTTTAAATACTAAAGGTACCTTGGTTGCACCACTAATAATGTTCATGCTGACAGTGTTGATTTTGTGCTATTTTTTTCCAAGGACTGCTTGCCAGAGGCTCCCTAATTAAAAATAAACATATTTATCACTTTCTTTGGTAACCTAAGTTCTAAAGGTGTAATTCTTATCTGAATATGAAGAGGAACAGTCATCAAACAGTAATCAACTTTTTCCTCTTCGGTTTTTTCCATTATGTGTTGTGTGTATATATTGTTGATGATGCAAGTAGAGATG
>JANHGB010016651.1:15345-26023 GCA_026283785.1 Coracopsis vasa
CAAGAAGAGAAGTTTGGCTTGAGCTGGTGGCTTAAATACATCTCTGAAGCAGGGGATACCAAGATAGAAGAGCTAGGATTTCACTGGTGAGTGAAACAGATCACATGAGACTTCTGGCACTCTCTATATGGCATGCTGGAAGCAAGCATGCCAGCGGCCACTGAGTTGATAGTATCAGCTTTGGCTGTGGAAAGTGTTGCAGACTGATACGTGAGTAGGGGGTGAGCAGCTCTAGCAGGCAGTGGTGGTGATAGTAAAAAGCTTGCTAAACCTCTGAAAACTGCTAATAGTGGCTGTTTATCTTCAGCCTTGAGGAACCACAAGCAGCAGAACTGAAAATGCCGAAGGATTATAATGTTTTTCAAATGCTGTTTGCAGCAATTTGCTGCTTTTATCATCGTAAGTCTGTTATCAGAGTCAAGGTAGGTGCCCTTTTTTGATAGCACTAAATACACAGTGTGCTTGTCAGTAATGCTTTGTTCGGAAGTGTTTGTTTTTATATGATGATTGGGTACAGTGTGTTTCTGTTCTAAAGAATGTCTTTAGAATTCACCCTTGTCTCAGATTGAAGTTTAAACCACTTTCAGTTTTATGAGCCTGAAGCTGACTGTCCTTATGTTTAGGCACTGAGTGCAAAATGCCCTGTTTGGGACTTGCTGAAGAGCATTTTAGCAAAGCTTTAAGTTTTTAGAATATAACTGATCAGACCATTTGGTTCCCTAACTTTTTCATCTACTTACTGAAAATATAGTGAACTATACTCAGAAGCTCAGGGGTTTTAAGAACTTAAGACAATTTCAGACTTGTCCTTATGTTTTTGAACTTACAGAATTACAAAATACACAAAATTATATACTCATAGAATGGTTTAGGTTGGAAGGAACCTTTAAAGATCCTCTAGTCCAGCCTTCCTGCTATAGGCAGGGGCATCTTTCACTTTATGCAAAAATGCACTGTATGCACTAAATACAAAGAAAAAGCCTTTATAAACATTTTGAGCCACACTTACAGAATTGTCTAAGTGACTTGGGAATTGAATTGTACTCAGCTGGGGTACCTAACTACTTCTGAGGATCTGTGAGCTACACCTAAGCTTTGCTATATTTTTAAGATTTATGCTTGAATTAATCTTTGAATAACATAGCATCAGCTCTATAAATCACTGTGTAATGTGTATAGATTTTTGTGGAGCACTTCCAATGAGGAAGGATGTGAAGGTTGCTATCTTCTGGCCTGTCAGCTTTCTAACTTTGATGGAGGCACTTAAAAGTGAGGAACAGCTGCCCTCCTTCTCCCTACTCCAGTGCCCTTTTAACTGTCCATTTCTGAAAGTGGGATGTGGGGCTCAGTCTTTTGGGCACACAGACTCTGATCAGACTGTTTTTTTTCTCACTGGGACAAATGTCAGAAGTTATCATCAGAATAGAGCTAAAACTGCTCTCCTGTTACTGTAACTAATTTTCATTGTGATTTTAAGGGTAAGGCTTAATTCTTCTGTTCTAAAACTTTCGAAATTGCATCGGGTTTTATTGTTGGCTGTCAGAACAGTTATAAAACTTGTTCTTGACCACACATGCCCTTTGTTTGACTTGGCATGAATTTCTAATACTTAAAATAACAGTGGTGTTGTCATGGCAACTTTCCATTTAGTCTAATCCATACAGTCTCTAGAGAAACTGAAACATTAATAGTGTTTGGTGTATGGAAGGTAAAAAATAAATCCTTTTATGTAGAAACAAATTACAGCTGGGCTCTTTCAAAAATAAGGTTCTATTTAAAGAGATTTGCAGCATTTAAAATAGATTTGAATGCATGCTTTCCAGCATGCAGATTTAGCATTAGTTGACTCTGAACTGCTATTTTAAGACATTCTGATGGTAGGAAATGGGGGTGTGTTTGCTTAAGAGAAAGTGACTGTAGGTATACAAACAGCTAGTGGCCAAATCAAGTAAGGTCTGCACCTTGGGGCCAAATGATGTACGTTCTATAAATGCCAAAGTGCCTAGGATGGTCTGAACACCTGAGCTCAGGTGGCTTCTTACTTAATTCATGAAAACATAGCACCTCAAGCAAAATGAGATTAATTTTTAATTTTTATAGCAATTGTAATTGTAATGAAATACCAAATTGATCCATAAGTGAGCATGCTGAAGTCTGCAGCTACCTCTGAGAGATTCAGATTTCTTGCTGCATTCAGTTGTAATTATATTGTCCGATTAAATGGGAAACAGTATGTGGCCAAGCTCAGAGATGCCTTCTTGTGTCCTGTCAAAACACAGGAAGCAGTACAGCACTTGAGTACTTGCATTTTGCTGTACTTAATTTTAGTGTGTGAAATCAGGATCCTGATAACAGATGTTTTGTTTGTTTTCTCATATGTTAATAGAAAATATAATGATCAGTGCAGAATATCCGAACATGGATCTACTCATTCTTCAGTCATGATGTGTCAGTACTTTTGACAATCTCATTTGGTATTAATATTTGCTTATATCTAAGACCAGCTTCTACATTTGGGGAAAATGAAGGGAAACTTCAAGGCAAGGGATTCCTGTTTGATTCAAAAGGAAAAAATGTTGAGAGAATTCTAAATTGTGACTTATGCTATGTCCAAGACAAAATATTGTTCTTCAATTTTTGCATTTTTGGAAAGAATTAAGACAAAATCAGTGATAAATGATGACTTAAAAAATGAAGAGGTCTAAATTTATGAAGTTAACTTTGCCACAAGACAGGGTCTTTTAGTTGTAACTAGTACGGTTGTCATGATTGGAGGGAAGACCTTGAAGTTCAAGTATTTTCATTCTTAGCTCTCTGCCATGATTCACCCTCAGCTGAAGCTGTGCAAAAGGGAAAAGCCACTCAAATTATTAGGTCTGTCAAGTTTCAAAACTTCCAGCACGTTGATCTAGCTCATTACTGGGTAATGTACTAATGCTATGAATGTGGCATGCGTAAGAAGCCTTTTATAAGTAGCTACTTATTGCAAGTGCTATCTCTTATCTTGGATGAATTGCAAATACTTTTTATAGATAGTAGATCTTAATTAATATTTCTTCAGTATGTGATGATCTAAATCTGTTTTGCTGGCATCCTCAGGCTTCGTGTATCCAGTTTCAGCATGTACATGGAGGCAGTTGGATTTGATGACATGAGTATAAGTCATCACCACCCAGTATTATGGCTCTGCCTTTTTGATGTTAGATGTGGTTGTGCTGGGGAGGGCCAAAGTGATGGGCAGAGATTAATTTATCAAAATGATGTAAAATTTTGTCTAGCTCCCTGAACTTTGATCCCATGTTGCCTTCCTGCTGAGTTTGGGGTTTAATGAGTCTGATACTATGTAATTGTTTTTCAGTTTCCCATGGTAATTTTAAACAGTTTATTAAACTTTCACTCCAGTATACTGTCTATCTTAAATATATAAATAGCACAGGAACCGCTGGTACTCTGTGATTCCTGTTCTATGGGAATGGGAATGTTGCCCAGCGGATACTTATGCATTTAACTTCTTGGTAATACCTTTCATTTAGGTATTTCTCAGATTAAAACAAAAAACTTGCACAGCTTCTAAAATCCTTTTGATTTGGTAGTCAGAATCCCCAAAGTCATTAAGTGAGGAGATTAGGATTTGGCTAACTCAAACTCAGGATTTCTCAGGATCCATATTCTAGAAATGAGGCTGTCCTCCTAGCTCAGGATGTGGTCATGTAGAAAGTTAAGGATTTATTATCAGTGTAGTGTTGTAGTGGAAGGTGGATGCAGAGCACTAGAATTAAGTCTTCCTATTACCTTCAGCTAACATTAGGCTCAACTTGGTACTAAAAGCCTTTATTTTCCTCCTCCCAAACAAACATCTCGCTAGCTAATAAAAAATGGCAGCTTTTCTGTGAATGTCAGGCAGACTGAGAATGTGCCCATGATGAAGTGTATTTGATTTAAAAGAGCTGTCACAGTCATGATGGAAGTTTTCATGGTGATTTGTTATCTTTTCATCAGTAACCTCAAAAGTTGTCACCTGTTGCCTATACAAGCACACAAAAATCTTGTGTCTTCAAAATTACTATCCTCCTACGTTAATTAATCTCTCTGAGTAGTTCAAGATTTCTCTCCAGTATCTTAGGCGTGGTGAAAGTTTTTATAGATGTTCCATGTCTCAAGCAACAATTAGTGATAAATAAAACTAAAATCCTGTAGAAGCTGGCTGTCATCTATGCAAAGAGACTTTTAACACCCATTTTGTACCTCCCGTTACTTAATATAGCACTTGTTACAGCCCTGTGTGAACTTCATGTGCTCTGGAAGATGAAGAAAAACAGCCCCTGTGAAGAACATTGCCACAGTTGTTCAAAATGTCCAAGTTAATTAGAAATTGGTTTCCTAAATTTAGAAACTCCCTTTTCACTTTAGTTCCTTCTGAAAAAAAAAAAAAAAAATCTAAAATAACTTTGTCCATGTGCGCTTGGTCTGTGATACTACTTTCTTATACAGGAGAAAGTAAAGAGACTAACAAGAATGTTCTCTGCTTGCGCATGGGTATTATTTAAATGCCTGGTGCAAGTCTATTGGTTTTCGTGGCTGATGAGTAGAATTATAAGTGAAATTAAATACACTGTACTTATTATAATTAAAATTAAAACATTATGAATTGATGTGACTATATTTAAAAAAAATACTGGTAGTGCCAGTCGGTTATTCTGATCAGGATCACAAGAGGGCAGGGTTAGAGACTTCAGGGGTCTTTGCAGCCAGCGAAGTATATCTTGATCCAGAATTGGAACTTTGACAAGAGATTGTTCGTTTTCTGTGTGAGCAAGTTGATTGCTCTCTAGTGGTTAGGAAATAGAAAAATTTAATTCATTTTTTACTTTTCCAGATGTTTTTAGTGTCCAGTGTCTGTGCATTTCTCACTTTCTTCCTTGTGTCACATCTTTGTCCTCCCTCTTGGTATTTCCTGTCCCTGCCTCAGCACCTCCTTCATATTTTTCTGTTGATTGGTCTTGCTGTTAAATTATCCACTTGGCTAAGAGCTGTGTAAATCTTGCAAAATTTAAGGTTTTGATGAATTACAAACTATCTCCATCTCTCATCATTTATTTGAAGATTCTGTAGGACCTAGTGATTTTACAAGTTCAGAAAGTTGTAGTTCAGAGTTCATGCTGTATTTAAGCAAACATAGCAGGCCTCTAGTTTTAGAAAAAAGATTTCGGAGAAAGGTGTAATAGATTTGGTTTAGGTAGATAAAGTGCATTTATTGAAAGTTTAAGAAAGGCACTGGCTTATTTCCTCAATCAGATCACACTTCAGTTTTTGTAGAGCTGTTCTTATCTATCCCTAATAATTACCTTCTTTTTCTTTTTTTCTTGAATTCTTCAAGGCAACATGAGCTCAGGTGGTTCCAGGGCTGCCTGTTGGGCCAATTTAAATATCAGCTGGCAGAGCTGTGCAAAACACCAGGGAATAATTGAGATTGGATGGAAATGGTGGCCATCTTTAGTTGTGTGCCTGTAACAGTACGTGGTGCCCTTTAAGTACATAGTAGTTTGCCAGAAGGGTAGGAAGAGATGTGATGGGAAATTCCACATTATCAGAACTGAAGGAGCTGATGTAACATGACAGATTTTGGACCACTTCCAACCTGTGTCTATAAAGTAAAAGTCTCTTCTTCATAAATCAAGCTGTTTTAGAAAAAAACAACTGACCAACAACAAGAAAATCCGAACAAACCAAACCTCTACTTAATCGCCTTAGAGGGGAATTAATAACAGTGGAGGTAAGCCTCTGTAGAAACCTGTTCTCAGCTATTTTGGTAATCTATTGGTACATGTACTTCAGTGGAGTTGTTGGAGATACAAACTGAGAAAAGAATCCACTGCCAGTAGGCAACAAAAATAACTGTGGGACTTTTATTTTGCTTATCACCAACCTCAAACAGTAGATTATTCAGCACAATTAAAAATTACTCTAATGTGAGAAATTCAGCCAGGACGGTTGACACAAGAGCTTGCTACAGTGAGTTTCCTTTGAAGGGTGCCAATCAATCAAATGAAAGTAACCCCTTGGACGCACGAACAACAGATTATTGTGAGAAGTTACCATTAACATGTGTTCACAAGTTTCACAACAGCAGCATATTGTGGTAGATCAATTCCTTTTCAAGTTTACCTAAGATCATGTATTGGTGTTAGATTTCCTTAAACTTTGATATTTTCCAGTTTTTTGTATGCTAGATTAATGTTCACCTGAAAAAAAAGTAAAATAGTACGTGACATCAAGGGTAGTTTGTTACCTCTGTAAGCAAAATCTGCTTTTAGTTTAATGCCCTGAAGTAGAAATCCTTTATGAAATATAATAAACCTGCATGACATTTATTAAAAATACTTAATTTACTGACTGCAAATTCCACCCCTCATCCCCCCCCCTTGGCTTTCCGTTCTGCATTGGGTGTGTAGGTAAGTTTGAGGGCTTCTGCTGGAGGTTGATAATACTTTGTTGCTCAATAGTGTTGTATTTTTCTTTTAAAGACCTGTTCACAAAAAGCTCAGCATGGCAGGAATATCTTAAAATAGCACCAGGACTGGAAACAATGCAACTAAAATGTGAACAAACAGTTCTGGAAAGCACATACTTAGGGGGAGTTCTTTGTAAGTCAGGAAAAGCATCTGTATTGGAAAAGAGTTCTGTTGACTTGATTTGCTTTTATATTCCAGGGATCTCTGACAGGGTTGCTGCTATTTGGAAATCTGAAAGAGTTTAAACTGGAAGCTTCCCTGTGTTGCTTCCACCATGTTTTGTTGCAGGATATACTGAAGTCTTTTAATTTTTGCCCTAGACTTTTTTTTACTTTAATTTTTTACCATCCACTTCACAATCTAGCTGTAAATTCAGGTTTCTTTCTGTCATTGGATAGGAGTCAAGATGGCATCTTAAAGGAAAAAGATGAGGACTTAATAGTAAGTGAAGGTTTGTCACTGTGAAGTTAGTGCAAATTTACAGCGTACCATTACTGCCCACTAGCTTTTGGGTGCTCTTGGGAAATGAGGCTGAAGTATCTGCATCACGTTGTGTAGAATAGGTCACCTTTTCTATTAAAAGGAAGCCCATTGCCATAGCTAATGTTGTAAGTTTACACTCTTTCTTATTTACAGACTAACATGCTTGTGCAGGCTGTGCCAAGAGTGATTTTTGAGTGCTTACTTGCATGACGTGGATCTGAGCATATGCAGAGATTCTTGCAGGACCAGGGGCTCCAGTGCAGTGTTGAGCATAGAAAGGGATAGGCTGATATGATTACAGTTAGACCATTAGTCACACTTCTCCTTTAATGGACAGAGTTTGTATAAGAAATTGGCCTCAACCAACAAAAAATTGTCCAGGAAGACATGCTATTACTAAACTTGCTTACCTAGGCAGCTTCCCCCCCACTGTATTTTGGGATTTGTGCTAGCCACAGGAGTTCTTTCACTAAGTTCGGAATTGCATAAGGGTTATTTAAGCATGTTTGTTTCATCTCGGGAGATGTCTGACCTTTGGCAATCAGAATATGCTCAGTGTGGTAGACCAGGGTGGAGAGGATTTTTAACAAACCAGTAATCATGAATGTTAACCATTTGGTTGGTTTGGTTTCCTTAAATGTTTTTCTTGTTGTGTTGCTAGATGTACTTCAAGTGCAGTATGTGTCTCATTGCGTTATTTGAGTAGTGAAAAATCTGTTGCACAACCGGAAGAAGTTCTAGATTTCTCTGCTGTATTTGTAATTCATGTGCATCTGTAACTTGATCATCCTGGGGGTTTAAGATAATCTGTGTCAGTACAGTGGATGAAATTAGCCCGTGCACAAAGATGTATAGCTCTTTTTGTTGGCTAAGAATCTAGCTCTCCTAAGCAAATTCAGTTATTGCATTTGTGTACTGCAGTCTGTTCCATTTACAATAGCTTTGCCTACCACTGAGGTGCAGTGGTATGCTTTTGGAATGATGGTAACAATCTGTACAGTAGTTTTCTGTGTTTCAAGGTCTCTATTCAGTCAAAAGTATCTTTCAAAAATGTAAGTACAAATTCACTACAATTAAAGTAGCAGTTCCTTTCAGAAGATCAGCAGAATACACAGCTATGACTGTTAGAGATTTATATGCCATTAAAACCAAATGCTTTGATTTAGATTGGAGAGGGTACTATAAAATCTTTCCAGCCACTCACTTCCTTGTGTGGTCAGGGTAAAGGTGCTCTTGAAAAATCTATTCTCAATGTGTGTGTTCTTCACTCTACCTACCGTTTATGCAAATGTTGTAATGCTTGTTACCATCCTGTAAGATGTAGTAGTGAAATGGGTAACTGTTAATCCTGGAATCAGTGTCAGCTTTGACTGGATACTGAGCCATTGGAGCTGGGAAATGAAGGCAGCAGGTATGTGCTGCTAGTCCTTTAGCTATGTTAGCGTGATGGGTAACAGAGGTGTGGGATGGAGGGGGATTTTTGGGTTACGGTTAGGCTCGAGGAAGTTGGTGAAAGACCTTGATGGTACAAAAGCACAAAGGATTTACTCCTTGTTGAAAATACTTGTCTGTTTTGAACGACATTTGCAGGGACATGTACCACCCTGTTCTGGTTCACAGAAGCAGAGCTGAGGTGTGACAAGTGATTCTTTACCAGGTGGTTTTTATCTTCTGCCTACCTGTGTAAGCTACTATGCTAATTTGCGTTTGTCTAAGAAAAACCTCAATTTTCTCTGAAAAAAGCAGAGAGGAGAGGAGAATTTACCTCAGAATTTCTCTGGGCTCCCAGCATGTTTAAATAGTCTTGGCAGCAGAATGCATTTTCTGGCATTATTCCACCAGAAATCTGCTGTCTAGTAATCTGTTGTAATTCAGTCTGCTTGAAATCTCAGGGAGGATTGTTGTAACAAGTGCTAAATGTATGCCACCTGCTCCCACGCTTAGCTGCTGTGAATGCTCAGTATGAAAAAGGAAATGCTATAGAGAGCAGGGTTCATAGAGAGAATGGGATTGGTGGGCGAGCGTTCCCAGTTCTTGTTTGAATAATGCATGGATTGCATATTTACATCAGTGTGTCGGTGAAGGGAACCTGTGGGTTTTGGCTCATGTTCAGAGCTAAAAGAAAAATAAAATCTGTAACACACTGGAGCAAAATCTTGCATTTTAGTCTGTACTCCAGCTGGAGGCCTCTCTCTCACATCTCACTCCTTCCCTGTACTTTCTTTTAAGAGAGGGTATGCTTTTATTCTTTGATCAGTGTAGAATATTCTACATTGAATACATAGAACTCAATGCTGTACAATACATAGAACATCCTGCAATGAATCTCTTGAGTATTTTAGGCTTTGGAAACTCTTCAACAACAGTAAGAATGCGTTGGAGTCCCCAGCCTTTGGGGGATGTAAGGAAGTCCAAAGAACTTCCCTCTATTGAGTGCTTATGAAAGTACATGACAACTCGCTAGAGAAGATTGTGCACTTTACTTTGTTGGTCACACTGCACCCACAAGAAGGACTTAGGAGTCAGGGTGGTCCAGCATGGAAGCTGTACCCTAAGAAGAGACAAAGCTGGAAACTTTCCAGATAATTTTGTAGGAGTTGTGTAGTGGTGGCGGAGATATTTCTAAGCAGTTCTCATGTGTTTTGTGCTATGGGTAACAGCACCTTTTCCCCTTAAGAAGGGAACATCATGGACATGCAGATTTAATGACCACTAAAAGTAAGCCCTTTAAGGTTGAAAGTTTACTTTGGCAAACTGAATTTAGTGCAACACAAATATATATGTCCAGCCTGCCTCAACGCATTTGAAATGATCTTAATTGGATGGGTTCCAAGGGGGTGGGGGAGAAAGAATCTGAATTGAAAATGAAAGTTTAAGTAGGAGGAAGAGTACTGAAGCAGGACATTTGGGTTCAGCTCCATTTTTGTGGGTATAGTTAGAATTATTGTTGGGAAGAGGAAGTAAGAGAAGTGCCTTTGTAGGTGTGTCACTGGTAGCTTGGTGTACAGACAGAACTCTGCTCTGTTCTGTGCAGTGTATAACAATCACGTTACTTCACCAAATGCTGGATTTTACAAATGCAGGGGGTGAAGCCAAGCCAGGCTGCTGAAAGCAGCACCTGCTTTCCAGTGGCTGGTGCAGATCATGTGATGGAAGTTAGAACCCAGATAAAATGTTAATCACTAAACTTGGCACAGTTGAAGCTTTTAATCTTTTATTACAGTTTTCTAGGGAGAGACAGGTTATGGACAACAGCCCAGAAAAGCTGAAGAAGGAGTTAGAGGAAGAACTGCAGCTGAGTAGTGAAGACTTGCGTAGCCATGCTTGGTACCATGGACGTATTCCTTGGCAGGTACGTGGCCATTGCATTGCCAAACATGCTTTGAGCTTTTATAGGCAAGCAGAATTGTACTTAAGTACTATACACATCTCTGATATCTTCATTAATTTAGTAGAAACATAATGCTTATTTGTGTGAAAGCTATGGTATTTATCACAGCTTGGTATAAAATGAGTCTGGGAAAAGAGGGCAGACAACAGTGAAAACAGAGATATTTCATGATTTGTGTGAATAAAGGTAGAAGTGGAATTTAAGCTTTATATGAGAATTATATTCCCACATATTGTTCAGGCACACTGACACTAATTTGGTTCAGTATTCTTAACCAAAGCTAAAATGTTCT